>JAADVD010000025.1:0-135917 GCA_023334535.1 Pythium vanterpoolii
AAAGATCAAAAGATCAAAAGATCAAAAGATCAAAGGTGTCTCCTGCTTCACAGATACTAAGCAGTCGCAAGTTAGTGTGGCCACCAGTATGACCAGTGATGGCTGAAAGAATCGCAAAGGCATCACATCCCGTGACCGACCTACACTAAAGACCAACGATGGCCTGTTGATGGCAATTATCGACAGCACAACAGGTTACAAGTTCCTCCAGGTCTCGTCGATCCTGGGCAGCGGATAAACAGCCTTCGCTGGGGTTGCGTTGAGTGCTCGATAATCAATGAAGTGCACACTGCCGTCTTTCCTTCTCACCATGACCACTGAAAAACCTATGGTCCGTTGGCCATCTTGATCAGACCGTGTTCCAAAATCTCCTTCGATTTCTTCGAGATGACTGCTTTTTCCCGTTCACTGTTTTCAACTTTGTTGTCGGATCGGCGCTTTTCCTGCTTGAATGTAGTGTCGCACGCCCGTCTTGGTTGTCCACAACGTGATTGCTTTTGTTTGCGGACTTCAACTTGTAGCAAATTTCTGGCCCTTTTGTTCCACCCATATAAAATAATATATGTGTGGTGTGTTGCATGATGCAACATGTGTAGATAAGTAAGGCCACAAATCCGTGGTATCTTCTCGAATTGGATGGTTCGCTGCCTCTACAAGACGGTTCTTTAACGAATGGGTTTTCTACCGAGTTTACCGATTGGAAGGAGTTCGGGGATGGATTTACGGATTTGTTGAAGCGCGGTACATGATTTGCAAGAAGCGCACGAGTACGAGTATGGTGAGCAGGAACAAGACTACCTACAAGAAGGACGAAAATATTCCAGAAAAGATTGGTAAGCACGCGCAGACCCTCAAGTGCTCTCCTGGGATGAAGCGCCAATCAAGACTAAAAACAGACCAAGAAAGCGACTGCTATGAGAGCCAAGAGCTCCGCGTCGAAGTAGAAGAAACAAGCCTGCAGAGAAGATGGAGCAGCAGAAGCGCGGCAGAGGGAAGTTCCACAAGTACACGGAGTGCACTGCTACGATGAACGTGACGTCCAGCGTGTACGTCCTGGAGATACTGACGACTGTTTTGCCATTTGGTGGCACACGTCGGACATGACTCTACTAGGAGCTTGTGAGCGGCACAGCGAACTAAAAGGACTACATCACGAGCAAAATGCGGTGCATGGCGTACGCGAGATCAAGAAGAATGTATGAAGCGCTCAAGCTTCTTTTGGCAAAGGAGTTTTTCAAGTCAATGGGACCCGACGACGACTATTCTACCGTTTCACCAGACGAACAAGACTTGTTCAAAGAAGGAGAACTCGACACCTCCGATGAAGATGAAGACATTCTGCTTCCAAATGACGACACGGTGAGTACAGTCACCTCACTTGCAATTGAAAACGCCAGAGATGACGACGACGTACGACGGGGGAGATAACACCGCTTTCACGCTCCTTTAACACCAATTGAATGCCGTGTGAAGCAGAGTGGTTAATGTACAAGCGACAGTACGTGGCCGATCTTGGCAACAACACAGAACGCCGTATTGAGGCCAAATTTGGTGTGAGCAAGCGTGCTCAACGCTAACATGGACCTTAATGAGACGCTGCGTGGTATCCACGAGCTACAAGCTGTGAATGAAGATGAGTACATTGACGAGTTGACCAAGACCGGATCGCGATATTCGTACACGGCGATACAGAACTCGACCAACTGCTAAATACCGTCAGCCATCATGCGCACGACTCGTGACGGGAAGTGTATGAGATGCACATGGTGGTACAGTCTCTAACTTCGTGCACGTGGTACCAGGTCGAGTATCAAGCTGTTAAGACCAGACTATACTACTCAGTGGGCGAGTTCAACGGCAATGTAGTTTTAAGAAGCACGTCCGAAGGAGAATCTAGAAGAGCACACAGTCCATCTTGAGGTACACGAGTGGGTGTTGCCTTTCGGTTGCGATTTGGTGATTGGGCTTGTACGGTCTAACATTCTGATATGTCGATATAGAACTACCGATGCTCGTGTGTTTCTCGCAATTGCGACTGCTGCCGTGTAGCATGTCTTCTTTACCAAACGCACAAGGGTTTCGACGACGTTATTCCGTTCAAGCATCTCAACCCGCGCTGGTCAATGAGAAATCCAGCGAACAACATCCTCGTCGGCGAAGTACATCCGGGACATTACCCTGTCCGCGAAGCGATGGCCAAGACAGTCGACAAACTATTACAAGGTGACAAGTACTGCCAGATCATGGCAGTCGTGAAGGAAATTTCAGGTGCAGTCGCACAGATGGAGCCATCAAGATTTTCCAGATGAGTCAGCGCGATGAAGGGTATTTGAGACGCGTGTGATAGAAAAGTAATCTTGATGATGGAATCGAAGGCGAGTGGTGACAGACCAAACGCAGTGAGAAGTGACGGCAGCGACGAGCAGCGGACTAATGTCGATAAGCAAACCGTGCAGTCTACTGAAGTCCACACCGAAGAGAAAGAAGACGCGAAATTCAAGATTCCAGGCACTATTGAGATGCGTGGTGCACGTGATCGCAAGCGAGATGTGGTAAGGAAGGTGACAATCGACCGAATGAAAAAAGAAGCGGCCAAACATTTGTTCCGCGAAGGCATTCCAGAGTCTCAGTAAAGTCTTGCAGACAACAAGGCGGAGATCGTCAATGCTGCCTACTGCTATGGGGACGCCATGTCAATTGTACCTAAATCTTATTCTCGTTCGGTGGTTTTGGTTGCTAACTATCGTGTTCTGTGGGTTTGTGGTACCCCTACCGTGTCAACGGCGTACCCCATCTGCACTTGAGGTATGAAGAACACGTCATCCAAGATACAACCGCCGTGCGTTTTGTGTTAGAGTTGGGCGTAGTGGCCTCGCTCCGCGAGGATCTATAACGCCACGATCTGCGTCACGGGCCAGCGGTTACCTCATCGGTACACAGGTCACCTGTTCGTCCTCGGTGATCGAAAGGGTTGTATCACGCCGTCTCAGTTATCCACGATAGAGATGTTTCACACTGTGATTGACAATGTCAATGCAGTGATCGGCACAGTTGAATGGTTGCGAAAATCGAGATTACTCACCAGTAAATCCTACCCCATTCAACGAAATCTGCGATGAGGTTGATCAGGGGAGTGTTTATAGTGCTTTCTTTGAATGATGGTGTGACTAATGCGTCAGCCGTTTTATAGGGATTTATTGGAGTAGCCATTGAATCTGCGGAACATATGCCGCTTATCGACGTACGAACGCATATTGAGCTGGCAGATAGCGTGAAGGTTCTCGAGGTTGCCAATAGTCAGTGGCTCAGATCCACGTCAATCAACGCAATCTTGGTGTGCATCTTAAGCCTGCACGAGAACGTCGGCATTGTGAAGCCCGAATATTTCACCGTGGAAGCCGATAATATGCGCGATCGCGTCCTGGCCACGACCGATCCTTTCGACAGCAACCACACCCGAATCGTGTCGATTGCAACCTTGGCAGTCGCCACTGGGGGGACATTCTTCACCAACGAGGATGCTGAGCGCATTTTGTACGACCCAATGCCTTTCGGTCGAGAGGACAGGTTCAAGTTAATTATCTCTATGCATGAAGGGACCCGCTAGCCTTCAACATCAACTACCAGTGGTATTCATTTTTTCTACAATCTCCATGCTTTTTCCATGTGCATGAAGCAACCCGCTGGCCTTCAATATAAATACCCCTGGCAGGTCGTTGGCGCACTCGACGAACGGCTGTACCACCAAAGTACTGTACTGCGCTGCTGAATCACTGAAGTCTGACCAGAAGAGGTCTCTAAATCACTACTTTACCTAAGTGTCGGGGCAAACAAATTGAACAATTTACTTGAATATTAAATTACCCTATGGAAGGAACCATGGGCCGAACCTTTGACACTTTGCAGCGTCAAAGTACTTGGGCAAAATAAGAGTGATCTATGCCTGGTAGACTACACCTTCCAAAGGAACCCGT
Organism: Pythium vanterpoolii; assembly: GCA_023334535.1. Taxonomy (NCBI): domain Eukaryota; phylum Oomycota; class Peronosporomycetes; order Pythiales; family Pythiaceae; genus Pythium; species Pythium vanterpoolii. The sequence goes on from JAADVD010000025.1 coordinate 3,975, forward strand.
CCTTGGCGGGCAAGCAATTAATATTGTTGGTGATTACGTTGTCGATGTTGGTGGTGTCAGCAAAGTAAAATTGAACATTTTTTTTGAGCTGAATCTATCTGCCGCTAGCCATGCGCTGCGTAAAGCGGAAGAGAACCCTCCCAACCAGAATCGTCAACCTGAATTTTGCAAGGGTGGGCGATTGAGCGTGATGGAGGGCCTCGTGTGATATTATCTATCAGTGCTCTTAGGTTGTGGTGCGCACTGTACAACAAGAAGCCTCGGCCTCGTCAGCCAGTGCGGGCCTGCGATACCGTCCATCACTGTGAGTTCTCTACTGATCGTCTCAAGAAAAATACACATTCATCCTTCGACTGTGAGATGCGCAACACTCGCGCCGACAGTCTCCGCTAACACACGTGGGGCGATTGCGTACGTGAGGTCGTCGCAGCCGCCGCCAACCAGCAGTGCGGTCTCTGAGACCAGCGCTGCGTCTAGCACAACATGAACGGCGCGTTGTTCCCGCAGCCCAATAGGCCCGATCGAGCCACGCGGATAGCCAAAAACGCGTAGCAAAGTCTACAAAACAAACAAAAATGGGACATCGTGATCAACAGAGTCAACGACTCGCCCTTGCAAACAAGGTCTCATAAAGGACGCACCTCTCGATCCGCGAGCTGGAGTTCGTCCACAGGGATGCTGAAATGCGCTGCGAGTGCCGCCATTTGAATGGACAAATCGACGTGAAGAACGACGGCCGCGTAGTAAACAGTCTCTCCAAACGGCGTGTGGCCGCCGCGTCGCAGCACCACGGCAATGGTCTTGACAACCAAACCCTCAGGCAACCGTGCTACGCGCTTCCACACAGCCTTGTCGACTGTAAACAGCGACTGTGCAATGGCTGGGAGATCGAAATTCACGAGTGCAGCTCGCACATGGGAGTCGTTAAGTGGAGCAAGTGCCGTGAGCCAGTGAGGCTTTGTCGCCGCGACGTTGAGGAAAATGTCATTGATTGGCGAGACGTTCGTGGCGACGGCAAACCGCTGAGCGTACTGTGTGAGGTCTTCTTCGTCGAATGCAACATCGGCAAGCAAGTGGACAGCGATGTTACGCACCGCATATGCATCCCGCGCCGCGTACTGCAGCTGGCTCGATGTCAGCGGCCGCAGACCCCAGTCCGAGCATTGCTCTTCCTTGTCTACGGGTTCATGGAAGCACGCGTCGTAGAGTTGGGAAAGGCCCCATGGACTAGCAGGAAGCTGGCGATAGAGCGCCAGGTGCTTGAGCTCGACAAGCAACTTGCTTGGTGTTAAGGCATTCGAGAGGAGTAACGAGGGGAACGAGCGGTGGAGCCGTTGGAGATCGCCCGCGACACAAAAGCCGACGAGGAGAAAGGCACCACGCGGCGCATTCCAGATGAAATCCAGTGGAGCTGCCGCGGCAACACCCAGCACCTGCACGTCGACGACGTAGACGAGGTCGTCGAAGGCGATCTGATACACACTCACCCCCTCGTCTTCCCTCATGGAATCGCCCTCGCCAAGATGAATTGGTGCCGTCTCTTTGATGAGGAATTGCGGTCGCCACTCGCAGTCGAGACCCACGATCGTCGGTTGCTGCTGGCGAATCTCTATCACGCGCTTGAGTGCTGTGAGGATTTCGTCGATAGAATCAGTCGTATCCGCGAGTGTCCACTGAAGCGGTGGGATCTGATTCGCGATGCTCGCACGGTTTGCATCGACATCCACTGGTGGGCCTCGTGGATGTTGGAGCCCAATAGTGTGGGGATTCAGTAGATTACTGGGACTGACGTCGTCCAGCTGCTGAAAAGCACTGGCGGCTTGCGAGCAGCCAAGGGCTTTTCGAAGCCGCTTCATGGGCTTGGTCATATGAAGCGAGTCAAAGTGCTTGTAGAGAATGACCAGTAATTCCACGTCACTGGTACAGCACATCGTAGCAAGCTGTTCGGCGTGTTTCCAGTCGTGCTGGTCCATCAACGTCCGCAGCATATCGTGCCGCAGCGATGCGACGGAGGCACGTTGAGAGGCGGCATAGACCACGCGCACAATCTCGACCGCGACTGCGTTCCATCGTAAAAGGGTCTTCTCCAGTAGATGTAGTACTGTTGAGTAGAACGCATCGATCGCATCGAGTCGGAATGGCGATCCACTGTTTGTCGGGATGGCAATCTCGATCGCGCGAAGGCTGAGGTTGATATAGTTCCACCGCCGCTCGTCACTCGCGACAGCTTCGAACAACTTTACAAACTGAGAAAGAGTCTTGTCGTCTACGCGGGCAGTTGTACGCCCTTCAAACGCGTCAAGGAGTAAGTGCGCGACGCGCTGTACGACCTTGGACTCGTCTGTGACGTGGTAATCGAGATCACAGTCTCTGAGAACGAGAAACCTTAGGCTCTCGAGGAGGAAGCGACTCTCGCCACCTAGCGCAGCCGTGCTGGCACGATGAGCGAGTAGCGACTGCACCGACTGCTTGAGGTTGCTGTGAGTGAAAGTCTTGTGGTCACGCATGAGGATCACCAGTAGTTCTTGACACATCCGCTCAGGTGTCACGCCTTTGACGTCTGTAAACGAATGGAGTTTGCTTTGCCGCGCGAGCTCGGCTTCCTGCTCGGTCGGCTTGATCACGCCATCGTTGACCCACTCGCGTCGCCCTTCGTACTCGCGTTCGCCGCCCTTATCGTCTTCTTCATTTGTTCGCTTAAACCGCACGGGCTCGTGGCACAGCGGCAGCGGGTCCCAGCTTTTCGGGTCGAGTAGAAACCCTCGCGACAGCTCTTTCCACCGGCCCACACTTGAATCATATTCCACATCGCTGGGTTGACATCGCACAAGCTCGGCGACGAGGAGCGGCATCACCACGCCGCCCTTGGCCTGTGCGGCAGGCGACTTGGCCAGTGTCACAAAATGCGCTTTGGCAAACGCGAGGAGCTCGCTCAACGTCATGCAGTCGACTGTCTCAATATGGAGGTCGTCTTCGCCGTGGACGAGTAAGCGTGTGGCGTCGGTGGAGGTCTCTTCGGCAATGAGCGGCGTGAGCCAGTGAAGCTTGGGCAGCACGGCAAAGCGGCTCTCGCCGAGATTGGCAATGTCGTTGGCGCGCACGCGACTCGCAAATTCATGCTCGAGATCCGACGCCCACCAGCCACGGAGATGGTCAGCACCAATGTGCGGATTGTGGCGTTTGCTGCGTGATTGACCGGAGAATGGATTGCGATGGAACTGCCAGTCGTGGTCACGTGAGACGTCACTCGTCGAATCAAAGTGATGTAGCGGATAGAACAAGTAGCCGCGCAAGACGATCCGCGACGCCACACGCTCGCTATAGCGATCCCGAAGCCACTGCTGCACGCTGTCGCCGCGGCACATGTCGAGCTTGCGGGCGACTTCTTGGACGCGCCACGCGAGGTTCTCGCCCAAGTGCGGGCCTACAAACTGCTCCAGTGGGTATGTGGCAGGACCAACGTCCGTGTTGTGCTCGGTAGCATCTCTAGGCGACTGAAACTGCTCGTTCAATGGGTGCAGGAGGAAAAATTTGACAGACGACTCGACGTGGTAATCGTCAAACACCTCTTGACCATTATCGGCGTTGTGTTGCAGTACCCGAAAGAGAAACTTGAGCTGACCGAGTGTCTGGTTGCTGGCGGAAATGATCTGCTTGCCGCGCTCGAATTTTACGATGCGCAGCACTGGGCAATACTGGAGCCAGTACTCGAGCAGCGACGCAAAGTACACGCCGAGTGCGAGCGCCTTTGCATTGCTCTTGGTCTTGTCTAGCCACGCACACACTCAGCGACTCGATGCATACCAACGCTAGTCTACCTCGGCAGTAGAGTACCTTGTAGGAATGCAATGAGGTGGGTGGGTTCGGCGTCTAATGCTGTAAGCCAGTCGTTGACGGAGGCTGTCGCGGCGTCGCCGCCATGGAGTCCAAAGGCCACGGACAGCACTGGGAACTGCGCAGCATCTATGAGATGAGGACTCGTGATGGACCAGAGCAAATCGCGCACGACTTTGCGTGCGTAAAAGCGGGTAGTGAGCGTGCGAATGCCGGCATCACCTTGTCCATTTGCAGCCATGGTCGCAGGAAATAACGCACCCGCACCGTCGACTTGGTTCTCACAAGGCGTGAACTAAACTAGTTCCTGCTGGAGCTATACTATTGTAGCCATGTGAGTGGCCGTGCAGATCTGGACGACGAAGGACGATGTGTTTGCCGCTGGCCTTGCACATCCGCGTGTTGGGGCAGCGAGCGTGAGCTTAGCGTTACTCCCACTAAAATAACATGCAAAACGGAAAGCTTTGCTTGTTGTTTTAGACTAATTGTGGAAAAATTGTGCTGAAAAAGACAAAGAACATAAGCTCCTGACTACTCGGCTACACCCCTCACCTTGGACGAAAGCCACAGAAGCAGTGCATTAACACCAAGCGCATCACGGTTCCATGGGTTGCGCCTCCTGCTGCTGGCCCTGACTCCCATGCTTGAGCATCGACTCAACCGACCCACCACCCTGCTGCTCGTGCTGCTTCTCCTGCTGGTGGTGTGGTTCCTGCGGTATGTTGCTCTTCATTTGGCCCGATGCCTGTTCGCCATGGAGCGTTTTCTCGCCCTTTTCGGTAATCTCGTGCTTTTTCTTCTCTTGGGCCAAGCCAAACGGCGTCTTCTTCCACATGGTTTCAAACTCGTCGGGCGAGCCGTCCGAGCAAATCGTGTGGTGCTCGCCTTGGTCGTCCTTGTTCTTACGGCTCCAGACCGTCTTTAAGCGACGTCCGTCCATCTCGCGCTCGTGAACAGCCTTGAGTCGTCCCGTCGAGTCTTCGTAGCGACGACGCGTGCTCATCACGCGCTGGCCCTTGTCGTCGACGACGGACGAATTGCTGAACGAGTACGACGTGAACGCACGCGTGTCTTCGCGATTCGCCTCGGGCTGCGTCACGGCCGGTTCTTGGTCGCGCTCGGTCACGGGCAAATCGCGGAAAAACTCATCGTCGCCACGCGTACTGGGGGGCGCCAGCATCGATTCGCGCAACGGGAAGCGCGAGCCCAGCATTTGGTTGGCCATGGTGTCGAGGTCCATCATGGACTGCTCGAGCATCGACATGGGGTGCCACATGGTCGGGCGCACAAGATCCCAGGTCGTAAACATCGCTCGATTTGTGCAGTAACTTTTGCTGTTGGTTTGATAGAAGAGACTTGTGTGGTACAGAAAGGATTCCGGAATGAGCTGGAAAGTAGCGTGGGTCCCTCCCACATCGCAACGGAGAAGCGACACGCAACACAAACCGCCGCATCGAAGACACCACCCACATTGCTAGATCGTGGGCGAATTCGCCGCTTCGCAGAGAGAACGGGAGACAGAAGAGAGCAGAAATCAACGGCAGCACGAGTAACTTCAAGCTCCAATTCAAAGTCTGCCTTCAATATCTCATTCCTACAGTTTATCAAAATAAGGTGATCTCTTCATCACTATACCATTTCAAGGTTGTAAAATGGACATCACCACCTTCTATTGGCGTCACACAGTTGAAGGTTCGAAACAGACAAAAGGCAGAAACTGCAGCCAAGTCGCAGCCTCGCTTCAGGCCGCGTCGCTGTCGCTGGCGCCTCGTCCCGCCCACGTCTCAGTCGCAGCACCAAGGCATTTCAGTGCATCCTCGTCCGCTATGGCGACGCGCTTTGTGATCGTGGGCATTGTGTGCTGCGGCAGTTTCGCCGCGCTGCTGCTGCGACGCCTCTGGCGCGTCCACGCGGTCGCCGCCACGCATCGCAAACGACGACGCCAACCACGCGCGTGGGTAGCGCTTACTTCTACGTGGCACACGCCGTTACTGCTGCTCGGACTCGCAATCACGATTGCGCGGCTCGTATTCCTTGTGGAGCTCTACGTTTTCAAGGATGTCCGCAATCAAGGCTCCAATTCCCAGCGACGCAGGCTTTGGGTGTGGCTGGAATTACCTAACGCACTGATCGCAATCGTCACGGCGTATTTGTTGTTCCTTCATGCCCACGTCGCGCTGTACCGCGTGTGGCCCATCCGTATGGACAGCACAGCAACCGCCCTCCGCCTGTTGCTATATGGGTTTGGTGGATTGCTCCTTAGCATCGTGCTGCTACTCGCGTACGGACGCGAGGCAAGTGAGCCGATCTTTACACCACAGGAATGGACGCGTCACTCGCTCGAATACTTTGCAATCGTCTGGATCGTTTTGGGTGCAATGCTGCTCAAGTTTACGGGTGACTCCGCGGACGTAATGTGGACGGAACGAGACGCTGGTCGGCTGCTCATTCTCAGTCCTCGAGGACTCCACGCGCTTATTACGACGGAGACGATGTTTTCGCTAGTCGTCATTGTGCGTGGGATACTAGTCGGCATACTCGCATCAGCACCGAATGAAATAAGCGATGAGGCCGTGTCACCAACCGACCCATCAACTATACGCGTCTCCGCATATCTCTTACTGTACGGCGTCTGGGAACTACTCACCGTCGGTGTAATCTATTGTCTCTGTGGGTGTGTACCATTAACTTCTCGCGCGCGACGACTGATTGGATACGCGGACGATCCAGAGAGCGGGCAACCTCTTGTCAACCACCAACCCGTGCTGCATTTTGAGCTACCGAGTCCACAGCAAGCCGTCGAAGGGTATTGGAGATCCGCTGCCAAGGTCCTGTCGAATCAAAACAGGAGAGTACGTCGATATGGCGAAGAGATCAGTGTGTATGAATCGAGTGTCGAGATGGACGCAGACGACACCGACCGTCTGCTCATGGAAGAAAGCGCGTTCCACGAGCCATTATTGTCGGACGCACGCGATGACGAAGTGCCAGCACCATGATATTACGATTAGGAATTGAATATATTCAAAACTGTGATCGCAGTCCGCCTTTGCTTTTCCCAATATGAACCGGCAGCGCTGGTTTCGAAGCCTTGCCATCCCTTCCTTTTGTGGGTTTGCGAAACAGAATACGCCCGTCACTGGCTGGTGCCGTTGAGGCATCGGCACTTGCAGCCGATCTTCCGTTGGTCGATGGTTTTTTCTGGACGGATGGCATTGCTTTAGGCAGTCCGAGGTCGCCGGAAGTCCCAGAGACCGCGGCACTCACATCGCGCGTCCGATAGAAATCCGGCGCAATGCTCACGAGCCAGCGCGGATCGATTCGTGAGAGGTCGCGGATAAACTCGTCGGTTGTGAGCACGCTCTGGTGAAATAAAATCCAATCGGGCGAGCGGCCCATATAGTAGAAGACTGATGTCGGGTGGATCTGGACAACGCGGTGATCTCGAACTGTGCGGTAGGTGCCGTCGTAGTGGAGCTTGGCGGCGTTTGCAAAATAGCCGCTCACAAAACACTTAAGGATGGCCGTTTCGATATCGTCGTCTCCATGCTCGTCGACGTCCGACGTGGGGAGCCGACTATCGCCAAATCGCTTGACGTATCGCTGGAGGTGCTTGCGGATCTCGGTCGCGCGTACTAGTGCTTGGTAATTGAGCATATGCTCGTCGCACCAGCTGCGTCGCTTGTTATTGTCGAGAAAGTCGTCGTAAATTGTAAGGAGTGTGAGGTGATCACCTTGTGGTTTGGCAAACTGCTCCATGGCGTCGCTGATTTTCGCGCGACGGTCTTTTGACCCCCGTGCACTCGAAAACACATCGCCGACCGACAGCATACTTGCAATGCTCAGGACTTCTTGCGTACAGCGATACGCAAACGACGACAGCAAGACTTTGGCGAGCGTGGGCTCGACCGGGAACTCGGCCATCTGGGTCCCCAGCGGTTCGATCAGTCGGCAGTCTTCATCGATTGCCCCTAGCGAGAAGAGCAGCTCGAGTGCACGGATAAGCGCCTCGGGACTGGGCGGCGACACGAATTCAAAGTGCGCTAGGTCCTGAATGCCCATGCTCAGCAAATGCAGCGCAACGCTGGCTAGGTTCGCCCGTTGCATCTGGGGGATTGTGACTTTTTGAAGCGCGTTCTCAAAATGATCTTGCGTGCACAAGCGAAAGCATTTGCCGGCTTGGATGCGGCCGGCACGGCCAGCGCGCTGTGTGGCGGCTGCTTGGCTGACTTGGGTCGTCAGCAGTGACTCGACGCCGGTAAACGGATTGTAGAACGCGAGTTTCACAAAGCACGCATCGACCACAAAGACAACGCCGTCAATGGTCACAGAGGTTTCAGCGATAGTCGTCGCAACAATAACTTTTCGTGCGACGTGGCGTGGCCGCGGAAGAAAGACAGCTTGCTGGAGCTGAACAGGGAGCGCTGCGTAGAAAGGCAATGCGAGGACGTGGGTTGGTGCACGCTCGTGGAGCGACCGCACGACAAAGTCGATCTCGTCTTGGCCAGGGAGAAAGACGAGCACGTCGCCCGGACCTTCATGCGTGTCGATGGCGAGGACGGTCTCGATCGTCTTGCTGAGGTACTCGCTGCATGGCTCGGTGAGGTACTCTATGTCGACAGGATACTGACGGCCTTCCACTGACACGATGACAACGTCCCCTAGCGTCTCGGGCTTGCTGCGTCGATCTGATAACGACGGCGGATCGTGGGACTGGAGCTTGCGTTTATTGTGGCGGAAAAACTTGGTGAATGTATCGACTTGGAGGGTCGCCGACGCAATGATCACACGGAGCTCGGGCCGCTTGCGCTGGATCTTTTTGATCAGTCCAAGCAGCACGTCGGTCTCGAGGTTGCGCTCATGGGCTTCGTCCTACCGCATAAAAAAAGAGTATTACTACCAGCATCACAACGTAGAGATTGATAGTACTACTGTACCAGCATGATCACCGAGTACCGCGAGAGCAGTGGATCTAGCATGGTCTCGCGCAACAGCATGCCGTCGGTGCAAAACTTAATTTTCGTGGTCTCGGGGTCCCACTTTTCGTCGAAGCGCACGGCGTAGCCAACGTCGTGGCCCAGCGGCGAGCCGACTTCTTGCGCAACGCGCTCGGCGATCGTCGTCGCGGCGATCCGCCGCGGCTGCGTCACCACAATCATGCGCGATCGACTGCAATTTTCACCACTTGTGCGGCGTGGCTGTGCCCACCCGGCTTCCATGAGGTACTGCGGTACCGCAGTGGTCTTGCCCGAACCAGTAGCGCCCACGAGAATCGTTGTCGCATACTTTTCGACGGCAAACAAGATTTCGCGGCGATGGGCAAAAATTGGCAGCCGCTGGCGCTGCACATCCAGCGGCAGGCGGTAGTTGGGGTTATACAGTACGCCAGCGATCTCGGCTGGTGCTGCCGACGCGTCGCGGTCGCCGTTCCCATTGCTCGTCGACGAAAGGAACTGCTCGCCCGGTCGCCAGAACGCCATGTTGCCTTTCTCCCGGTCCAGTACCGAGTAGCTCTAAGAATATACGTTAACTTAACGATTCTATATGTTCGTATCCAACATATATGCGTTAGAACAGGAAACACAGTATCGTATAACACATGTTACACAGTACTGCGCTCCAGATTGACGAGATCAGGAAATTCCCTCGTCCGCTGCCCATTCCAAAAGATCTGCCATGAGCGACGAGCGCGTGATCACCCTCAACCACCCGTCCGGCGCACGCGCCGACGTGCACCTTTACGGTGCGACTGTCACGTCGTTCTACACGGCGAGCGAGCCGTCGCGCAACGTACTGTTTGTCTCGGAGAAAGCCGTGCTCGACGGCTCCAAGCCGATCCGCGGCGGCATTCCACTGGTGTTTCCTGTGTTTGGAAGCGCCGAGGGCTTTCCGAACCACGGTTTTGCACGCATTACCAACTGGACGCTTTCGCTGCTCGACCAGACCGTCGGCGACGCGGCGACGCCGACCGTCGCGACGTTCCAGCTCGAGGCGACCGACGCCAGCAAGGCCATGTACCCCCACGCCTTCACGCTGCGGTACGAAGTCAAGCTCTTTGCCGAGGCGCTTACGACGGCGTTGCACGTCGTCAACAAATCGGACGGCGAGATCTCGTTCCAGGCGCTGCTGCACACGTACCTCACAGTCGACGATGTGCGCGACAATGGCTGCGTGGTCGAAGGGCTCACTGGCCTGACGTTCCACGACAAGGTCACGGGCACCAAGCAGACCGAGACCCGCGACGTCGTCACGTTTGACAAGGAGACTGACAGCGTCTATGCAAACGCCCCCGAGAAGATTGTCGTGCGCATCCGCGCGCCGAACGGCAGCCACCGCGTTGTGGCCATCGAGAAAGCGGCGTTTGTGGACCGCGACCAGCCACAGCCAAGCGACGCAGTGGTCTGGAACCCGTGGATCGACAAAGCCAAGGGCATGAGCGACTTTGGTGACGACGAGTACCTCCATATGGTGTGCGTGGAGCCTGGCCGCGTGAGCGAGCCGCAGACGCTCGCGCCGGGTCGTGTCTACACGCTGCAGCAGCACATCCAGGTCTCGGCGCTCTGAAGTGGATGGACGCTATCTCAGTGGGCGATTCGATTAGCCTGCTTTATATCAGTGGTTTGAGTTCTTGTAGAGCGACGAAACTTTTTTCATTCGAAAAGCCACTCTCTATAACGGAGCATTCACCGTGTGACGTCCACCTTGTTCTTTACCACGGTTGTACCAGGACTGCATCCATCTTCCTGTCCTCACCTGTGGCTCTCATTGGAGGGTGGTCGTCGGAAGGATCTGCTCTCGTCAGAGAGCTAGGGACCTAATTCGGATACATCAGCCTCAAGAACCGTTGCGCAGCTTTTTGCGATGTCCATTCTGCTCACGGGTGCACCATCCCATCATCAGTTGTTGCAGCTTTCACATACGAACACAACCTTTTCGCCCAGGACGCGATCAACTAGCCCACAAAGCTGAGAATATGTACTTCTGGACGATCCACGATTGCCATCGCCATCCTCATGGCGTTGGTTCTGCGACGTGTGTCGGACGGTAAATATCCGTGAACTCGCCGGCTTTGTCGTCTGGGAGGTGCTCATCGTATTGATCGTCGTGCTCGCGGTCGCCGCCTGGATTGTCGTGATTCGCTTTGTGCTCGCCCCCGACGATCCGACTCTCCGAGCTCAGTCCAGTGTGGCGGGTGGGTAGGATGCACTGCACTGCTTCTCTACCTGAGAAAGTACGTCCGTGTGCGTTGCGGTGCCGACGTCCGTTCGCTCGCCACCCACGCTGAGGGCTTTGCGGTCGTGCCACTCGTGATGGTGTTCTCAACCAACGTCGCGTTCTCGCTCCGCACACCACCTCCGGAACCACTACGTGACCTACGAAGTGGCGTGCACTAAGTGATCTCATGACGATAGTACTCCCAATCGTCTGTATGATCCAGGGCTATCTCATAAGTCGCCCAAATCGCTGCCGCGTGATACCACGTTCTTCCGCGTCGCCACGGTCTGCTACGCCTTGCGAACGCTCACTGTTTCCCTGACATCGCTGCCAGGACCCGCACCGCTCTGCCGGTCGGGCAGTCCGCTCTATGCGCCACCTAGCCGTGGCGCGAGATTGTCACGCGCGTGGGGCCAACGTATGGTCAATTTTTTTCGTGCGGGGCGACCTCATTTTCTTGGGCCACATGGCCTACACCAGCAGCGCCATGCTGCTCGACCGCCGCACGCTCGCCGGTACTTTCATCAGTTCTCCATCTTAGCTGGCTGCGTGATGGTGTGTATATGGTCGCAATGGCAGTACTGTGTCTTGCTGGCCACAAGAACTATTCGGTGGACGTCGTGCTGGGCATGATCATGTCGATGCTCGTATTTTTCTATTTCAAACATGGGTGGAAGCCAGAGTGTATGCAGTCCACACACGACGTTACCGTGAAGCGGAGCCGTTTTCACGTGCGTGTGGACGCCAAGCTCAAGCGCGTTGATGTCTAGAGAGCGACGCGAGCGATCGAACGGCCAATGTAGCACTCATGTGCTGAGCCAGAAAACAATATCAATATTCTAAAAGTCATCAGCGTGTGTGGCGTAGTGGATGCAGTTCATCGTGGGAAATTCTCATGACTACTCGCCCTGTTAGCAGCTCCACATCGTATCGCTTCCCAGACTGCTTTCGCGCTTGACGAGGAGACCGTGGCCGGCGAATCGAGACAATGCGAGCCTTGTAATTTTGCTGTCGCGCACTCTGATTCATCGCCTCCTTTGGTCGCCACAGCACGCGGTCTCCGATCGCAAATACATTCTGTTTCGGTTCTTCGTCTTGTCCATCAAATTTTCGAATCCGCTTGGCCTGGACTGCTTCGAAGACGCTGCCGTTGGCGGCACGAATGTCGTAGAACCACGACTGCTTAATGCGTTTCAAGATCGTGCCTTTGAACCAGCGATGGCGGGCGTGAAACAACACAATGTCGCCTCGCTGAAACTCGATATTCTCCTCCTCGTCGTCGGAACTAGAGGGGACTTGTACAATTGCGACTTGATCGTCTTCGGACTCGGACGACTCAGACGATGAGGTCAGTGCTGTAAAGGTACACGCCTCGTTCACGCGGCGGAAGCCGTCAGCGTGGGGGCGAATCCGCGCAAGGTCTCGGAGACTATAGACGTGGTGTATCATCGGATACGGTTCTGTTTGGACCTGTGTGGTACGAGGCTGAGAGGACACCCAGTCGTTCGTGGCGGCGGGCATAGCCACGTGCACGTGGGCCACTTCGCCTTGCCATCGCACGGCGTGCTCGTGCTGGTTATCAATGCGAAGACAGGAGGAGGAGGAGACTGAAATTCCCTCGGTTGCAACTTCGAAGTGGCGCGCGTAGCTGGGAATGCGAGTTTTCTTCTGTGGACTTTTCGAGCGCAGTGGGGACCTCGGTTTACGTTGGAGCAACGGGTCATGGACAGGGAGCTTGGAGAGATCCAAGTGGAGAGCTGAGATGGGAGGAGCGTTGTCTTGCAGAAGCGACGTCTGGTCAGGGCCAACGTCCAGAGATTGAGATCTTGGTGCTTCTTGAAGCACCACCGCTGGGGTGGCGTTTTCTCGCTCGCTGTCCAAGATTAATAATTGTGCTGGAGCAGCTTGCTGCAAGCTCGCATGTCGTTTGCAACTATAACGGCGGAGCACACGCACGAGGCGTACAGCCGCCGTGAACATGGACGGCGCCGTGCAACCGGCCGCTTCATGCGCTGCTGGTGGCCTGCGCGTTCCCGAGTCGGCGATAGAACCCACGGAGTCTCTGCTCGGCTTTGAGTCTCGTTTCTCACTCGGTTGAAGTGGCATTGGCGCCGGTTCTGATACTGATATGGGGGTGCTGACAGGAACGCTGACGGCAACTGCTTTGCCCCAGTCTCCAGTGTTGGATTCTTGCACGATGCTGTCATTGCTCGCCACTGCTGTTGCATGGGCGGAGGGCGACTCAGACGGCGACGGCGTTATGGCGGACTCCGATACGAGAGTTTGAGGAGAAGCGTCGTGACCACCAGCAACCAACCGGATGGGATTCTCCTCGGGTTGTACGACAAGCGTTTTCTTAGCCGCAGCTTCCATGGTCGTAGCCTCGAGATTTGTGCTTTGTCGGTCAATCTGCGCGACACATCCTGGGCCTGTCACTATGTGCACTGAACGATTGGTGGAATCACGTGGTGTGGACAGACTCTCGGGGGAGAGAGCAGGATGAACAAAAATGGCGCTTCTGTCTCGCGTTCCTGTGGTCCCGCGTTCTTGTGATTCAGCACCCGCTCGTGAAGACAAGTGATGGCTCTCCGTCTTTTGGGTCGCCAGTCGGTGCCGAGCCGTCGTTGGATCGATCTGTTCTTTCGCATGATTCACTGAAGTATTCACTATCTCTGCACACGCAGCCTCCTCACTGAGACCATCGTACTTGATACTGACAGCCCCACCACTTTTCTTGGTGACGGAGCGCGGCGGTAGGATCAGATCTTCCCACTGAATGCCGACAGTCGGCGGCCGCTTTTTCGTCGTGGGGGTTCTTGTTCCAGCTCGCTGTGGCTTTTGCGATTTCGCCGTGACGCATTGTTGAAGCGGTGAGGACGAATCTCCTTGAAGGAAGAACCGGTCAAATTGGCGGTCGTAGACGACGCTAAGCGATCCGGTAGAATCTTCAGCATTGCCGTCTGAGGACTCACGATTGCGAGTGCGTGTGAACGGGTACGTTGCGCGGGACGCTTGTGATGACGTAGTCGGTGTGAGCAATTCGACGTCGTCGGCGTCACTCATGGAGAATAAATGGATGAGAACGATTTTTAAGGCGAGGAAATAGATACACCTCTGGCGGCAGGGTCGCCGTTTCGGTCCGTTTCGCACGTTTCAGATATTTACAAACCCCAACAAGGTGTTTGTTGTCTCTAGCAGCACACAGCTTTCTTTACAGACAGTCAGGAAGCCCAGGCTTGTACGATCTCGTCACGAAGGGCAGACTCGCTCGATTGTCCTGCGACTTTTTATCCGTCCGAGTCATGGTAGGCCGCACAACGATCTTCTCTACGGGACCCTCTACGGTAGCGCCGCCCCGCGACGCGTTGCTGTAACTTATCCAGGAGTTCCGTCTCCAGGAGTTCCGTCGGGGAAGTTCGTGAAAGGCACAAGGCGAGCAATGAGACGGGAGCCGACAGACGTAGTGCAGTTCTCCAACAGCTCGCCTGGAGACTTAAATTAGATCAGAAATATCAGCTCTGATTCAAAGCTGGTGTTCGGTTTTAATCGAACGCAACCATAGGTTCACTTCAACCGGTCTAAAATGACCGGTTTCGGAGGACTTGGACCGTTACGGTCCGAGGTTAGGGTATTATTGGACCGGGTTCAATTCGGCCCGTAGCCTGGAGAAGCCGAACCAAACCCGGGCCAAAAGCCTGGACGTCTAAACCAGCCATCCATTCGGCACCGTGTTTTGGCCAAGTGTTGGTGTTGGCGCTCCCGGCCTGCCACTCTAACAGGGAGCTCAGTAGAGACAGAAGCAACCATGGTAAGCCTACTAACTGCTGCTGCGTCGAAAAGGCGGTGGAAAGGAGCGCAGCGGCGACGGCGTGACGAGTGAGACGGACGCGTGAGGTGTCGAGGCAGATGCGCGCGTGCGAGACGTTGGTGTGCGTGGTGTTCCGGTCCTGCTCCGAGGTGAATCCATCGAGAACGAGTCGATTGAAATAAATGTCAACGGAACAAACGTCATACGGCCGATCCGACTACATGCAATAGAGATGCCTTGTGCAGACCGCCCTATCTCTAGCGCCAGGAGACTACGGTGTATTCTACACGAGCTTGTTGGTAGCACTTTCGGTGACCGTTGCGGAAAGACAGAAAGATCGTGGTGTTCCTGTCATCGCTCTGCTCGTGTCTCCTGTGTCGTACCCACCTCCACTGCGTCGCGTTTTCCAATTCGCTCGTCGTGTCACCTGTTCGCTCGCGCTCCTCTACTCGCCTCATCGCTTTATAAGATCACATGAATCGTGGAATTAACATGCTGGACTCGTGCTTGACCGAATGTGTAGCCGCCGAAGACGCAGCAGAAGACCAAGGAGCAGAAGATGGCGGCCGCCATGGCGGGTGGCCGTAACAAGGGCAAGAAGAAGTGGTCCAAGGGTAAGGTCCGTGAGAAGGTCGCCAACAAGGTCTTGTACGACCAGGAGGCCTACGAACGTCTGCTCGTTGAAGTGCCGAAGATGAAGCTCATCTCGGCCTCGGCCGTTGTCGAGCGTCTTAAGGTCACGGCCTCGCTCGCCCGTGCCTCGATCCACGAGCTCGAGGACAAGGGTCTCATCCAGAAGGTCCTCTCGCACCACGCGCAGCTGATCTACACGCGCGCGACGGCCGCTGCCGACGAATAAGCACTGCTTGCTCTTGTGTGCGAGGATGCCCGAGTTGGAATGTAATACATGGAGAAACTGAGCTCTCATGGGTGTTCTCTCTCTCTCTTCTGAATTGAAACCAATCGTATCAATGTACCTCTCTCTATCCTTGGAATGCAGACGCGAGTGCCTGGGTCTGTTGCTGCCGGTGCTGTTGGCGTGCGAGCTTGGCCTTGGCCAGGCTGGTTGAAAAGAGTTTGCTGGATGGGTCGGCGTTTAGTATGCTCTCGAGGTCTGTGACGGCGTCGTCGAACTGCTTGGTCTGGATATAGGCCTGACTGCGGCGATAGCGAGCTTTGGTGTGGGAGGGATCCAGCGCCAGTGCGTGCGTCGCATGCTGTATGCAGGCGTCCATGCCACTCTCTTTCCAATAGCACGTCGCGAGGTTTGCATGACATGGTATGGCAATCGCATGGACGCGCTCGCGTTCTAAAGCTGAGAATGTGCACTGGGACAACGGACACGCGAGCCACTGTAGCGCCTTTTCGTAGGCGCGGATAGCGCGCTGAAGTGCGTTGTTCTTGTAGCGGTCGTTGCCGCGTTGGCGGTGAAATTCGGCGCGCTGTAATTTCGCGTCCAGCCACGACTGATAGAGAGCCGTCTCCTGCGTAGGCTGTTCGCTTGGGTCGACGTACTCCTTCAGTACGCAGAAAAGATTTTCGCCACCATTGTAATCGGCCGCTGGCTGCAGTCCAAATGCAGATGCCCTGACAGGAAAGCTTGCTTCATTCTCGCCCAGCGAGCGAAGCGCGACCAGTTTGCTGGCTTCGCGTGCGATCTCCGGGATGATCTGGGGGTAGAGCGTGGCCAACCGTACACCAGCAGGACCACTCGATCCTTCTGCATCATCTCCTCCCACCCATTGCGTTGGGAACACACCCTGAGCAAGGCAAACCGACCGTTCCTCGTCCGCATATACTCGCCATTCTATCATCGCCATTTTCCACGTTCCAGAAGAAAAAGTACCCATGCTGTACCCCACAAGGGTAACCCAAATCGTAACCCATGGTGTTATCACAGTACAGCGACGAGCGTCACAACGATGAGCGCAACGCTGAGGACACCGAACCGCAGCGACCGCGCATCACACGCATAGAAGCGGTCCCACTCATTCCGGAGACACATAAAATCTTCGAGCTCGCAGCTCCAGTGGCCGCATTCGCCCAAATGGGTACACAGTAAGCGCGCCGAGTTCTCGAGACAAAAGTCATGCGTAATGCACGTGTTTGCCGAGACCTGTGCACACGAGCAGCGCGATCGCGCCATGGCGAGTTGATGGAGCGAGTCGCTTTCGAGACACTCGTTCGAGCACATGGCCGAACGCAAGTCGCTCTGTTCCACCGGCCCGTACTTGCCGGCTCGACTGTCACGGACGTACTGGATCCGGGACTCGCACATGGTCGCCATGATAAAGATATTGGCACCTTCGTCCGAGTTGATAAAGTCGTGGTAGAGCTGCACATCACACTCGAGTCCGTCGCTTAGGCGGCGTGAAGCGTGGAGCGACTGGTTTTGTGTGGACTTGGTTTTTGGTCCAATCTTGTGACTGGCGTTCTGACTGCTGGACGCGGGTACAGTCAAAGCGCCATGAATGCCCACGAGCAAGAGCCATAGAAGAAGTAATAGAGCACGCGTATACGCGCACGATGGTGTCTGGTGCATGAACATGGTCACAAAAGGTGCCGCAGAGATTGAGCTCCTCACCGACACCGACATTGAAGGAACACGAAGAGTCACAAGGCACAGCGATACGAACACCGGCGTGCAATTACGTTTGTAACTTCACCTAGGTAAACCATCATTCCTGAGGTAAGCGACGTATTCCAGCCAAAACAAAGTCGAGGAAAATGAGCGGGAAACGCAAGTTGACTCCTTCGCATGGGGCGCTCTCCGCGTGTGACGCGACACACGGACGTATCATGAACTTGCTAGCACCTGAGTTTGAGTATATGGGTACGTTCTCATGCTTTTTATGGCTAAGTTGGAGCTGTAGAAGCAAAATTATGACCGCGGTTCGAATTGGTTCTCATTCTCACTTCGACAGATCCGAACCCCGACATCCACGCGCTCTTCCTCGAGTACGATAGGCTGTTCTTTGATGGGAAGCTCGCAGGCTGCGAGGTCAAGTGGAGCAAGCGCATGACGCTGTGGTACGCTACCTTACCATACACAACGCCAAATCGAGAAGTTCTCACTTTGAGATGGACTGTCTCGTCTGGATAGCGCTGGGCTCTGTTCGTTTCAACCCAGCAGCGGCTTCTGTTCAATTCGCTTGAGGTAGGCATATGCGTTTCGACAGTTGTGCATCTTGGACTAGGAGCTAACTGTGTATCT
This sequence comes from Pythium vanterpoolii, assembly GCA_023334535.1. Classification (NCBI taxonomy): domain Eukaryota; phylum Oomycota; class Peronosporomycetes; order Pythiales; family Pythiaceae; genus Pythium; species Pythium vanterpoolii. The sequence continues at coordinate 22,046 of JAADVD010000025.1, forward strand.
CGTTTTCAGCGAACCACTACTCAAGCTGCGTCCGCGCAGCGATCTCATTAATACGCTTCTGGTAAAAATCTGTTGTCACCGATCTCTATTATAATCGGGGACTGATTATTCTCTGAACAGCATGAGATGATCCACGCGTTCGTGTTTGTGTCGAGTCCAGTTCGTGACCGGGACGACCACGGACCAATTTTTCAGTTGCATATGAACCGCATCAACCACACGGCTGGCACGGTCATCACCGTGTTCCACACGTTCCACGATGAAGTCGATACCTACCGGCAGCACTGGTGGCAATGCCATGTACGCTTTCGCACGATGTTCTCATGTGATTTCTACTAAATACTGATTTGATGCGGGTGTCTGTAGGGGTCCTGCCGTCGCAAGCCGCCGTACTATGGACTCGTAAAGCGTGCGATGAACCGCCCACCGGGACCATTGGATCGATGGTGGGAAGATCACCAGGTACACAATATTCATACAGATTCTTTTCTAGTACATGGACCTTACATTCCGGGTACTCTAATGGACAGAAATCATGCGGCGGCACGTACACCAAGATCAAGGATCCACCGGGGTTCAAAGAAAAGCAAGCAAAGAAATTATTGCGGGCTCAGCAAAAGAAAGAAAAACAAAACGCCGCCCCCAGCGTGAAAAGTTTCTTCTCGACGGCAATCGGGGAGGTTGCAGCAGGTGACGGGACTAAGCAGAAGCCGCCACGCACGAGCAAGAAGCCGAAAGTTGAGAAACCCAATCACGGGAACGCAAGCAATGACAAAAAGGACGAGCCAACGTGGCTAGACGGACTGCGTAACCCCAGCGGTCCGAGTGCAGGCTCTACACAAGTGCCTCCCAAGCCAGAGCTGCCTTCAATACCCTATGATATTCCAGAGATGGCGATGGTTGTCGCAGGCGAGGACGGCGACTTTTATCTCGTGGGTGATGTAGGCGCTCTCTTCCAATTCGGCAAACGTCCACCACAGCATCAGCTTCAAGGCCGTGGTGGTACGAGTGCTGGACTCGTAGACCTTACAGAAACGGACGACGACGAAGACACCATGCCACCACCTCCACAACGTACCTCAGAAGCCTCCACAAAGAGGTCCGATATAGTGGAGATCATTGAGATTGACTGATCACGCCAGCTTCTAGAATCACACTGTTCATATTGCGTTTCCTACTATTTAAACGCTAGTGCTGGGACCTTGCTTTCGGCGGTGACGAACTGAAGTTTTCACTGTCGAGGTCCTCGGCGCCGCTAGTATCCGAAAAAAAAAGAAGTCAGCATCGTATTGCCTATCATCCACATCGCTCTCTCGCCCACCCCCCAAAAAGCAATCATAAGGTCAGAGCGCGTACAGTGTCTCTTCGATCTTGTCCCACTTGTTGCTCTGCCGCAATTCGTCCATGGCCTGGTTGATCTTATGCTTGCGCAAGAGCGAATCGAGTGCGACTTTCTGCCGCGCTTGCATGAGCTGGTGCTTTTTCGCTTTGATACTGCGGCTCCGCTCGTCGTCGGCGGCGATTTTTTGGAGCATGAGCATTCGGTTGTACTCGTCTACGCGCTTGAGCCGCTCAACGTTTTTGATTTTTTCTTCTTGCGTCAGTTCCTTCTCGACGGTCGTGAGCAGTCGCTCTTTTTCGCGCTCGCGGTAGACCTCTTCGAGCTTGTGCTCCATGGTACTGCGCTTGGTGAGAATCCTGGCCACGCCGTCTTCTTGGTGTTTCCTCGCGGCCTCGAGTCGCTTCTGCCGGATCTCTTCTTCTTTGCGCTGAAATGCCGCACGGTCTTTTAGTTCCTTCATCGTTTTGGCCAGGATCTCCTTGGCACGCTCGGCCGCGGTCGACTGCTTTTGGTCGAAGTCCTCTTTGCGCTTTTGGAGGTTGAGTTGGTTTTGGAGCGATGCCTGCTGGATGCGGGTGTTTGCCTTGTCCCGTCGCTCCAAGGCCTCGACGTGCCGTCGTTTGTTGGCGGCGTCCATTTTGTAGAGGACTTGTTTTTCTTTCTCCAACATCTTGGCACGGTTCTGGGCCACAGCGTCTTCTTGTTGTTTGAGTAGAGCCTCGGTCTGGCGGCGAAACTCGTCGGCTTTTTCGTTGCGCTCCATCTCGCGCAGCGTCGCGTCTTTCTTGCGGTCGTGGGCTTTGCGTTCTTCTTCTTCAAAGAGCTTTTTTTCCTTTTCGGCTTCTTGTTTCGCCCGTACTCGGCGTTGCTGGGCGTCGACATCGTCTTGTTTTTTCTTGGCCATTTGGCGTTCGTGCTTGGTCGCCACCAGTTGGGCCCGCTTGACCCGCAGTTCTTTTTGGTACTCGAGTTTCTTGCGCACTTCGTCGGCGGTGCGCCGCGCGTTTTCCAATTGAATCTTGGCCATTTTCGACTCCATTTCGATCACGCCTTGGATCTCTTTTTTCTGCCGCTGCTTCATGCGCTGGAGACGGCGTTCTTCCAGCATGACCATGGTCGAATCGTCGAACGCATCGGATGGAGAGGAAGTATCGGGGAGGTGATGGCTACCGGCCGACTTGGCGCGGGCTTTGGCCGGCGACGGCTTGAGCGTAGACGGCAAGCCGCCTTCATAATCACTGAGCAGTGCATCGCGTTCGCGCCGCACAGCGTCTAACTTAGCCAGGCGCAGCTGCTCAAAGTGCTGGTACCGGATCGTCGCCGCCTCTTTTTCGATAGGCCCATATTTGCCGCGTCGGTCCCAAAAGTCTCGAGGTGACCTACGGTAGATAGAACCACGTCAGCCCGAAACACACACGAAGTACTAGCTGTTTGAGAGGGTACATACTTGGGGAGAAGCTCATCGGGTTCGATGCCCGTGCGTAAACACGCCTCAAGGCTGCGCGGCGAGTTGATGCGCTCGCCCGACTCAGCGCCGGTCGCCAGTGTGATGATCTTCTTGCCCATGGACCCAAGCGTGCGACCGTTCGTTGCGGATTCCTCTTGCTGTTTGCGCTGGAGCAGCAATCGAAGAAGCCCACAAACACAAGCGCGACACTAGTACGCCGGTAAGAACCAAGACCACTATGCGTGATCATCATGGGACCACTCGTCTTCGCTTGCTTTGGCGACTCTATTTCTGCCAAGAACCCTGATCACAGCTCTAGAAATGTTCTTTCACTTGGACGACACAAGCGTGGAGAGATGATGAAAATAGTTTTAGGCGACTGGTGCCTCTCTCCACTTACACAGCAGCAAGCCGTCGAGTCTTGGGCCAACTCGCTGGAGGCAGTGTGGACATCCTTGAAGCCGGACCAAAATGGGTACATACGTTAACCCGAGGACTACAGTGAGAATCCACTAAGTACATTTTGAGCAGCTCCCCCGAGTGAGTGACATCTCACGACTGATCTGCCTGCTGGCCACGTTGTCTCTCGCATTGTCACTTGCTTGCCACCTCACGCATTGCTTGTTCCCTCGCCTCGGACTCAGCACGCCGGCAAGCGACCATGAAGTCGGCTCTCGCGCGCATCGATTTCTTCCGGTACGTACCACCACCACACATCCCTCATTACGCGCAGCGCATTGCGCTTGCACAGCTGCACGCGTCCATGTCGTTCCCATCGTCTAATACCCTCTGGGGGACTCCTTATCACCTCTCGTAGCAAAGTGCCGGAAGAACTCCAGGTCAATAGCGGCAGCGGCATGGCGTTCACGGTGTTTTCGTTTGCGACCATGTTGTTGCTCGTGGTCTCCCACTACCACGCTTATATGGAGCAGAGCACGCGCACGTACGTGTCGCTCGACTCGCACCAAGAAGACCAGCTCCGCATCAATTTCAACGTGAGCCTTGTGGCCGTGCCGTGCCAGCACGCCAGCGTCGATCTCTCGGACCACATGGGCCAGCAATTTGTAAATCTTACGCGCCACATTCGCCACTTCAAATTGGCGTCGAACAAAGCGACGCACGAAGTCACGCGGCTCGATGAGGTTGTGATTGACGACAAGGTCCCGGCGTGGGGCGGCGTCGAACGCACGGCGCACGCGGGGCTCCACTACTCGACACCGCTCACGGTCCACAATTTTTTCGACTTTATGAACAAGTACGAGCTCGTGCTGGTCAACTACTATGCGCCATGGTGTCCGTTCTGTCAGCAGCTCAACCCCGAGTGGGAACGCGCGGCCGCACAACTGCCCGACCACCCCGAATACAGCGAGCGCGTGGTCATGGCGTCGGTTGACTGCACCGATGACGATGCGGCCTACCTCTGTCAGCGTGCCAACATTCGTGCCTTTCCGTCCATGCTGGTATGTACTCTATTTCCTTTCGTTCCTGGAATTTCAATTGAATTATTGAATTATTTCCATTAGATTTATATGTACGGCTCGACGCACACGCGATACATTTACAATGGACCTCGCAAGACCGAGTATTTGTTGCAGTTTCTCGATCTGTTTTACCGCCGCTTGGAGCCCGACGCCGACTTTGCCGAAGAGGTCCACACATCTGAGACCCTCAATCTGCCGATGGCGGTCAACCACGAAAACGTCGACTCGCTCAGCCTCAAGAAGGTTAAGCGGACGATCCCCGACGATGCCGTTGAAGGTTGCGAAGTCTCGGGGAGTATCAGTGTGAACCGTGTCCCTGGTAAACTCGTGTTTACCGCGCGCTCGACAGACCAGTCGTTTGAACGCAAGGGCATTAATGTGACCCACCACGTGAACCACCTCTCGTTTGGCCAGATCCGTGCGTCCGAGCATCTCGTTGACGGCGCTCGCAGCAAATTGCTGCCATCCAAGCGGTTCCCACTGGACGCCGCCATGTTTTACGCCGAGAACGTCAACATTACGATCGAGCACTATCTCAATGTGCGTATCCAGATCAATTTTGGGGTGATTTTCATGTTTTGAGGTGTAGAATCATATTTTCTAGATTGTCGGCTTTGACCATTCGGACCACCGCGAGTACATTTTCGACCGCGTCCCGCGTACCTACGAGTTCTCGGCGAGCAGCAACCAGTACAACGCCAGTGCGACCGAGCCTGCGGCCATGTTTACGTTTGACATTTCGCCGCTCGTGATTCTTGTGGTCAAGGATAATGTCCCGCTCTACCGTTTCCTCACCTCGCTCTGTGCGGTCGTCGGTGGTGTCTTTACGGTCATTGGGCTCGTTGACTCGGGCGTGTTCCACACCATGAATTCGATCAAGAAGAAGCAGCAGCTCGGCAAGCTCGCATAGACCCAAACAGTACCGGATCCTAAACGTAAACGCATTTTCGTCTCCATAATCTAATCAGTGTTTGATAGTTAACCTGCGGGGATCGGTCGCAATTAGGTTGACCTCGAAGAGCTCCAAAAGCGAGCCACGTCAGTTCTCAATCCAATGCCGCCTGTCGTCGACAAGCGCGCCGTGGACGCGCCGCTGGTCGCGCTTTTTGGCGTCTCGGTCGCGCTCAAGTTGCTGCTCCTGCCATCCTATACAAGCACCGACTTCGAAGTGCACCGCAACTGGCTCGCGGTCACGCACTCGCTGCCGCCGGCGCGCTGGTACCACGACGTCACGAGCGAATGGACGCTCGACTACCCGCCGTTCTTCGCCTACTTTGAGTATGCACTGTCGCTGGTCGCGGCGCGCATGGATCCCGCACTCGTCACGCTCTCGGCGACCCCGCTCATGAGTCCCAGCATCGTGCTGTTCCAGCGGCTCAGTGTCGTGGTCTCGGACGCTGTGTTGTTTTATGCCGTCTATGCTTATTGCACGTCGTGGCCGACCGTGACAACGACCGAGTCGGCGTTTTCACGCCACAAGCGATTCGTAATTATGCTGCTGACGACGCTGGATGCGGGGTTGTTGTACGTGGACCACATCCATTTCCAGTACAACGGTATGCTACTGGGCCTTCTCATTCTCTCGGCCACGAAATTGCGTCTCAAACAAGATCTTCAGGGGGCTTTCTTGTACGCTGTGCTGCTCATGTTCAAGCACATTTACCTCTACGCTGCGCCACTCTATTTTGTGTACTTGCTCCGTCACCACTGCTACGTCTCGGCGACTGGAGACGACGAAGAGACGCTCGCCGACGCTGTGCCGGCGCGCAAGCGATCGATCTCGAATACCGACGTCCACGACACGATCCAGCGACAGCACGACGGTGACGCGTCGTTCTCGTTCTTACGGTTTGTCCGGCTGGGGGTCATGGTCGTTACGATCTTTGCCGTCGCGTTTGGGTCCGTACTCTATGCGCACCCCGATCCTCTGGCCGGTCTCAAGCAGATTTTCACGCGGCTTTTTCCAGTGCAACGCGGTCTCTGCCACGCCTACTGGGCACCCAATGTGTGGGCGCTCTATGCGTTTCTTGACAAAATTCTTGTGGTGTTTAACGTGGCACCCTCTGTCCAAGGCGTCGCGCTCATGAGCGGTGGGCTTGTCCAGGAAGCTAGCTTTGCCGTGCTGCCGTCGGTGTCGCCGCTCGTGTGCGGTGTCCTCACATTTGTCAGTATGCTGCCGGTCCTGTCAACGGTCTGGAAGTACCCCGACTCATCATTGTTTATGAGTGCGTTGGTGTACTGCATGCACTGCTCGTTCATGCTGGGGTACCACGTCCACGAAAAAGCGATTCTCCAAGTGCTTTTGCCGCTGGCACTGCTGGCGGCCGAGAGCGTCAAGGACATGCGGCTCTATCGCTTTGCCTCAATCTGTAGTTCGATCTCGCTGTTTCCCCTACTGTTTACACCGGCTGAGCACGGCACCAAGGTCTTGATTGCTCTTGTCCATGCTTTTCTTGCGTACGTGACGCTTGACCCACTGCTTAAGGACTCGCTCAAGAAACGCCACATTCGAGCGACCGCCGTGGGGTTGTACACGATCGAGAAAGTGTACTTGGCCCTCCTCGTTGGGGTCGCCATCGGCGCGGCGCTGTTTCAGTTTCTTCCAAAAGTTGGTGTGAAGTATCCTTTCCTTCCGCTCATGGCCATGTCGGTGGTCTGCGCTGTTGCCAATGTCTACGTCTGGGGCTTTGCGCTCTACCAGCATTTCCGCAAACTCGAAGCTGTGAAATCGTATTTGCTGCCCACAAAATAATTTCAAATTGAACAAAATAATTGGATGGTGACACGGAGTTTATTTTGACACGTAGACGGAGCGGAATGAAGAAACCATCTACTTTTGGGGGCATGGGCCGTTGGGGTTGGTGATCGTGAGCGAGCTGTTGGTGCACTTGGCGTTGCTAAAGAGACACTGGTTGTTGTAGGTTTTGCCGTCCGACGCGCAAAGCATGTCGAGTTCGCGCGTGCAGTCCTTCTCGCATTTGCACGGTCCGTTGGGATCCACGATCTTGAGTTTCGGGTTGCGACAGAGCGCGATCTCAAAGAGACAGTGGTTGTTGTAGGTCACGCGGTCCGACGCACAGAGCATATCGAGCTCGCGCGTGCAGCCCTTCTGACAGTGGTCGGCTTCTTCTTCGTCTTCTTCGTCTTCTTCGTCGTCCTCCTCTTCTTCGTCGTCCTCGTCCTCTTCATCGTCATCTTGATCGGTGATATCGCGCTTCTCGATCGCGCCCTTTTTGGCGTTCACAGAGATGTGCACCACCGGCTTCTTTGCCGCTGCTTTCTTGTCGGCTGTTGTGCACGCGGCTTTGTGGGCGACTTTGAGCGATGGCGCTTCACACTGGGCGAACAGCAGCGCGCACTCGCTTGCATAGGTCGTGCCGTCGTTGCCGCACACGGGCGATGGGTGCGCGGCATCACAGACAACTTTGCACTCGTGAGCGGTGACGCTCTGTGGTGCGTAGAGCGAGAGTGAGAGCGCCGAGAGCGCGAGCACAAGCGAGGCAATCTTCATGGTGACGGGATTACTTGTTGAGAACTGAGCTCTTTATGAGCTCTTCATTAGCCTCGTCGTTCTGTCACAGCAGATGAAGTCAGAACATTTTGCTCCGTCGTTCACTGTACTCTCTCTGAGTTTTTCAGCCAATCAAATAAGCACAGCTCAGTTTGAGCCAAGCAATCCCTACACCTAATCAACACTATTGTCACACCGTCAAATTTAACGAAAGGTCGAGATGTATTATGCAAATATCAGGTTCGGATACATGAAAGCGTCCGTGAATCGTCGACCACCATGGCCTCCATCTCCCATGCCCAAGGCGATGGAAATATCTATCGATTGCGTATTCTCTCAATGTCGAGTGCCTTCATCTCCGAGAGGTAGAGTGGGTTCACGCCGGCCTGGATGAGCTCCTCGACTTCTTGCAACCGGATCCGCTCGAGCTTGGCGAGCTCTTCGGCGTACTCGTCCTTGAGCGCTTGACCTTCGGCCTGCTTTTGCACAAACACGAGCTTGTGGGTCTTTTCCTTGTCTTCGATCTGCGACTGTAGGACTCGGCGGTGTGCCATGCTCGCAATTTGTTTCTTCTCGTTCGTCTCTCGGACACGCGTTTTGTCGGCTTGGACTTGGGCCATGATCGATTCGTACTCGCTCTGTTGCATCGTCGCTTCTTTGATCCGTGCCCGCTGGCGGTGCATGGCCTGAGCCTCGCGCTCGGCCCGCATGTCCTCCATTTCGGCTTTCTGTTTTCGCATTAATGCCAATTCCGCCTCGCGTGCTTGGCGTTCACGGGCATCGGCTGCGCGCTTGGCTCGGAGCTCGTCGAGCTCGGCTTTGTCGTTGGCCATCTTCTCTTGGGCATTGCGGAGCTTCGCGCACCGCAATTCGGCCTCGTGCCGCCTGCGTTCTTCTTCGTCTTCCAATGCTTTTTGCTCGTCGGCTTTGCGCCGCTGGTACGCCACGACTTGGTCGTCTTCGTCTTGGCGCCGTTTCTTTTCGTCGGCGCGGCGGGTGAGCGACTGCGCATTGAACGCGTGGATCTCGGCCATGGTCTGGTGCGCGCGCTCGGCTTTGCGGCGTTCTTTCTCGGCGTCGTCCACCTGTTGTTTGTGAATTTTGTCGCGCATCTCGGCGGCTTCGTGGGCAACGCGGCCGGCCTCGAGCTCGCGTTGGCGCCGGCGCTCGTCGATCTGGACTTCGAGCACGTGGCGGTCGGCGTACCGCTTGGCTTTCTTCGATTCGTCAATCTCTTCTTGTTTTTTCAAGCCGTCGAGCCGGTCGACTTCCATGAGCACATTCATTTTCTCGTCGTACACGAGCTTTTCGTCGTCCAGGACTTCTTTAAGTTTTTTCTGCTGGTCGCGGATCGTAAACGCCTGGGCCCGGGCCCCCAGCGTCCGGAGGAGCTTGACGCTGTCGTGGGTCTGCTCTTTGAGGACCGTGGCCCGTCGCAAGACCTGGTCGCGCTCATGATCGAGGATCTGTTCGATCTGGGACTTGGGGGCCCGTCGCGCCGCCTCTTCACTGAGCTGAAGCATATGGTCTTTGCGTTTCTTGGACGTGAGCCGCTGCTGCTCTTGGTCGGCGTCGCGCTTGGCCTCGAGCTCTTCGAGCTCGAGCGCCGTGAGGATGCGGGTCTCATGCTTCATGCGCTGGAGCTCCGATTCGTCCAAGAGTGTCGTGGGCTTGGAGGAAGCGACTGGGTGCTTTCGTGGAGGGGGGGGCTCGTGGTCTTGGTTGCTCGAGCCACCGCCGACTATGTCGCGGCCAGTCTGCATGGAGCGATTGCCTTTCTTAAGTTGGGAAGGTTTGTTGGCATTCCCAAAGAGCGTGTCGTCGACCTGCGGTGAGTGGGCCACGCGACGATACCGACGACTAGTGGAGGTGGAGGACGAGGTGACGCCACCCGAGCCGCTGCTGGTTCCAGACGCGCGGCTCGATGCCGAGGCGCCACGCATGTGCATGGGTGTTACGGAGGCTACTGGACTGGAGAGAAGAGAGGAGCCTACGGAGTGGCGTGGCTTCTCACTCTAGAAGGTCAGGAGGAGACTGCGAGCTGACAAGCTCCGCTATAATCAGCACGAGATTAGGGCCTTTGCCAAACGCATGTCCCTATCAATAGAGAAATGGGAATGTCGAAAGCGGAGGTTGACGACAGCGAGTCGCAATGTGTGGAGTTCGCCTTGTATCCAAAGGGCATTCGAGACAAACGGGAATACACTCTGTTTTTTGTTTTGTCGGGTTGTTTGATCATGGTGCTAAGGTTAGTCGGTGTCAAGGCTTTCTGTCGTCTTCTACTCTCTTGTTGCTGCTGTCGTCCGTGCCGTGAGACCTCACGGCCGAGCAAGCGTCCACCCCCCTGCGTCCGACGGTTTATTTAGTCCGAGAGCTGCTGGAACGACTGCTCAATCTCCTCGCACAAGCCGTCAAAGAACGACTTCATTTGCTCAGCCGGCTGCTTGGGCAATTGGAACTTGCTCTGGATAATCTTCTGGATCATCGGGTTCAAGGTCGTCCGGATCTGGGCCCACGTGATCTTGGCGTCGGGCGGCGAGTCGGCAATGGCTTTTTGACTGAGGTCGTGGAAGAGGATAATGGTCTTGAGCATACCCACGCTCTTGACAAGCGGACAGGTGAAATCGTAGTCGGAAAACGCATTCTGCTGGAGGAAATCTTCGCGGATGATTTTCGCAATTTCCATCACGACTTTTTGGTCTTCCGAGAGTGACTCTTTGCCGACAAGCTGGACAATTTCCGTCAAGTTGTCTTCCTTTTGGAGCACGTCTTGGCATTTTGTCCGCAGCGTCGAGTACTCGGGGTCCATTTTGTTGAAAAACGGCTCGAGCACGCGCATGTACTTGGTGTACGAGACCAGCCAGTTGACCGACGGAAAGTGCTTGCGCTGCGCGAGCTTCTTGTCAAGGCCCCAAAACACCTGGACAATCGACAAGGTCGCGGCCGTGACCGGGTCCGAGAAATCGCCACCCGGCGGCGACACGGCACCCACGACCGTGACACTGCCTTCACGCTTGGGGCTGCCAAGGCAGGCCACGCGGCCAGCGCGTTCGTAGAACGCCGCGAGACGGGCGCCCAAGTACGCGGGGTACCCACTATCAGCCGGCATTTCGCCCAAGCGCCCCGAAATTTCGCGCAAGGCTTCGGCCCAGCGACTGGTTGAGTCGGCCATCATCGACACGTTCATGCCTTGGTCACGGAAATACTCGGCGAGCGTAATGCCAGTATAAATCGAGGCCTCACGGGCCGCGACCGGCATGTTACTGGTGTTGGCGACCAAGGTCGTGCGTTTCATGATCGGCACTTCGCGGTCGTTGATGGTCATGGTGAGTTCGGGGAAATCACACAACACTTCGGCCATTTCGTTGCCGCGCTCGCCGCAGCCGACGTAGACGATCGCGTCCGAGTTCGAGTGCTTGGACAGCGCTTGGGAAATCACGGTCTTGCCACAGCCAAAGGCTCCGGGCACGGCGCAGGTTCCGCCGAGCACCGACGGAAAGAGCGCATCAATAATGCGCTGGCCGGTCTGGAGCGCGACGTTGCCGGCGAGCTTTTCGGCCACAGGACGCGGCTTGCGCACGGGCCAAAAGTGCGACAGTCCGAGCTTGTGCGTGGTCTTGGTCGTGTCGTCGCGCACTTCCAACACGGTGTCTTCAAGCGTGAACGACTCGTTCTGGTCCGTGCCACCGCCATAGATCTTGACGACCGTGCCAAACACATTGGGCGGACACATGATCTTGTGCGAGTGGAGAATGTCGTTTTCGTGGACAATCCCAAAGATGTCGCCGCCCGAGATGGGATCGCCTTCGCGAAAGCTAATGGGGCGGTAGCGCCAGCGCTTGGTCGCGCTCAAGGCCGGGACGTCGACGCCGCGCGGCACGTACACGTCCTTAGTGAGGTCGGCAATGGACTGGAGCGGACGCTGGATACCGTCAAAAATGTTGTCGACAATGCCGGGCCCGAGCTCGACCGACAGTGGCTGCTTGCGACGTTCCACGGGATCGCCGACGGTCAGACCCGCTATGCATTTGAATACCCTCTTAGTGAAAAGGTCGGACAGGAGAAAAGAGGATAAAGAAACGTACAGGTATCTTCGTAGACCTGGATCGACGCGTTCGTGCCTTCGAGCTTGATGATCTCACCGACGAGCTTGTCGTGGCCCACACGAACCTAGATAGCATAGAGAATCACTGAGATTTTCCGCATATTTCCAATGAAAATCCCAGTATCGTCACGTACCAATTCGTACATGGCAGCGCCGAGCATGTTCTCGGCAATAACGACTGCGCATCGGTCACACACATACGTAGGTCAGTATACAGTGCGCTTCCCCTCATCGAAAAAGATAGAGAGAATCTCAGGGTATGGGGGAATCTCTTGCGCGTAGCTAGCTTGCTCTACAAAGAGCTAGAGAGGGAGAAGCAGTACGTACGCGGGCCTGAGACCTTGAACACGTAGCCATAGTCGGACTCGACTTCATTATCCCCAAACACGTGCGTCATGGTCTCTCTCTTCTTCTTCTGTCTCTCTCTCTCTTGACGCTGGTCGACGGTCGACGGTCGAAGGTCGCTATTAGAACGCAGTGCGATCTTTTGGCGTTTGTTCTTCACTGTCGGCGGTGGCGTCTGCACGAAGCAGCAAACACCCCTCCCCTCCTCACCTCTATTTCGACCAATGGACTGTGCGAAAGGAGGGAGGACATGGGGACCTGTGGAACCCACTGGTTAGATTGTCTTCAACTGTTACGTTCCTTAACAGGTTCTTTTAAATACACGTCATTGGTCATAAAGAAAACAGTTGGGCGAGGTGATTGGGTGAAAATAGGACCGTTTGGTTGGTGAACAGATTTGTAGCTCTCAAAAGAAACAGCAACACCTCAAAGTTGAACGCCGACGCTAATACGATGGCGGACGCGCAAGAGATTACCGCGGCCATGGAGACTGCGAGCATCGCTGTGCAATGGCCGGCACCCGCGCCTGTCAATATTGCACCTGCTCCCGCTAGTGCGAGTGTCGTAGCTGCTGTGGAACCGTCGGGCGACAAGAAGAAAGTGCTGCACCTCGTGGTCGATTCCGGTGCGATCATCAAAGGCACGAACCTTGCGCCGCTCGCCGAGAACTATTGGACGGTTCCGGATGTGCTTGCCGAAATTCGCGACAAGCGCGCGCGTGCGGTCCTGGAGACGCTGCCGTTCACGATCAAAACGCGCGAGCCATCTGCCGAGGCCATGAAAGCCGTCGCCAATTTCTCACGCAAGACGGGCGACTTTGCGTCGCTCTCGCTCACGGATTTGCGCGTCATGGCTCTGACGTACATGCTCGAGGTCGAACAGCATGGCGCCGACCATCTCAAGGAAAGTCCCGAGTCGACGGCGACGATTACGCGCGACGCCAATGGCAAAATCGTCAGTGGTGCGCGGTTCCCGTGCAAGTTTTTCGGCACGGCCATGGGCTGCAAACACGGCGACGAGTGCAAATTTTTCCACGACGAATCGCTCCTCACAGCTGGCGGTGATGCGACTACGGCGCAGCGCAAAGTCGCGATCCCGTGTAAGTTTTTTACGTCGCCAGAAGGCTGTAAAAACGGCGACGCGTGTCCGTTTGTCCATGAGGGTTCGCCAGCGACGGGTACCCTAGGAGAGGGAAAAGATAGCGAAGAAGAGAGCAAGACCGAGTACAACGAGCCCGTGTCGGACGCGATCCTCCAGGCCGAGGTCAAGTCGCGCATTCTCGGTGGCTTTGGCTCGTCGAGCAACGCTGGCGCCGCCGACGACGATGGCAAAAACTGGATTAACACGATGAACGTGACGGATTTCAAAGGGTCGATGTTTGGCGACGGCAAGAACGTCGAAGCCATTAAGCACGAGATCGCCGTGGCCTGTATCACGACGGATTTTTCGATGCAAAACGTCATGCTCCAGATCGGCTTGCGGCTCTTGTCCACGGATGGTTTGCTGATCAAGCGCGTCAAGCAGTGGATCCTCAAGTGCATTGCGTGCTTTACGACAACGACCGAAATGGAGCGCATGTTTTGCCCAAAGTGTGGCAACAATACGCTCGAGCGCGTGTCCTATAGTATTGGCCAGGACGGTCAAATGGTGTTTTACCACCGGGCAAACCGCCCCACGAAACTCACGGGCACCAAGTTTTCGCTGCCGAAACCAAAGGGCGGTCGCCAAGGCGATCTGCTGCTGCGGGAGGACCAGCTCATGATGGGCATTTGGGGCCAGCGCCAGCGCCAGCACCACAAAGTCATGCAGAGTGCGTTTGGCGAGAACGTGGCCCATGACCTAGGTGTAAAAGCTGAAAAGCACACGAGTTTGGTGGTCGGGTATGGCCGCATGAACCCGAACTCACAGAAAGGACGTGAGCGCCGCGGCAAGAAGAAGCGCAACTAGGATGCGAGGATGCGAGAATGCTGGTTAGAGGGAGTGTTGGTGTTTATCTAAGTGGTGGGAAATACGAGAGACCTGTCCCTTCCGATCTGCGAGTATGTGACCGGGTGTACAGGAAGGGCGTAACGGCGTGGGGTCGGGGTCGTGGGTGGGTTGAGGTCGTGCATGACGCATTTTAGCCCCCCCTTCAAAATAGTCTGAAGTCGCGTGGTCATTTCTAGGAAAGCCTGGGTCCCGAAGGCACTGCGGATCACCGACCTACCAAGCGTGTCGTGGACGTGGAAAAAAGGTGCGTCGTGCGTGGCTCGACATACTGCGTGTTTGGTGCTTGATACTCAAGTAAACGCGTTGCGTCGTCCAAAGAGTGATTGCGAACATTTTGCCTTTTGTCACACGTCGCAGGTTTCACTCATTTAGAAACGTCATTTAGAAACACCACGTCAAGCGTTCTTCCCGTTCCGAACTCGAGGAACTCGGAACGGCAAGTTGCAAGTTGCAAGAGGCAACTGTGCAGAATTTTGACCAATAGAAACAAAAGGGAATGTCAGTCCGAACGCCGTTCCAGCAACCTGCCTTCTTGATCTCTGTTCTCGGTTCTCTGTTCTCGGGTCTCTGTTCTCCGTGTTCGATAGAGCCCGAAGCACTGTACTCGCGGAACTCTTCTGGCTAATCGAACAGACGCCAAGAATTTTTTATATGGGGTCATCTACTGGAATTGACGTGACTTAGCTCTGGAATAGGAGGTGACGCTATTACACGGAACATGCAATCGATTACTTGAGTACAACTATGACGCCTTCGAATTAAGGGTGCCGTCGAGCGTAAACACGCGCTTCGCAGTATTAATTACTTGTCTGAAACCATTGTCATGACTAACGAAGGCTTTCAGACCCATGCCAACAAAGAAGAAGAAAAAATCAAATAAGCTTGGCAACTTGGCCTCTGGCCATGAATGGCAATCTTCTGTCCATCATCCTGTCGAGTAAAAACGCCTCCGTCGTCGGAAGCGACCTCAGCCCAAAGTCTCACAAGCTGATTTCTTTAGGTACCACTTTCCCCCATTTGATTGGTCAATTCAATTCATCAAACTATTTTCATTGGATAAAAAAGTGCATCGTTAAATGTGATTGGTGGGAAACGTTCCACTCCAGACCAGCTGCAGCTCAAGGGACCCCAACCCAGTCTCCTCAAGGGCAAGCATTCTTCTCCGCATCGAGAGTAATCTTAACATGGGGAACAAGCCGTCGTCGTCCCACGCACCACACGCCGGCACAAGCACGGTCGTTGCGCCGCCGCGCCGTGCTGCTGGTAAGTCCGCGAAAGAAAAAGCCGTCGAACACGCGGCGACTGCAGCGGCCGCGAAACTCGAAGCGAAACGCGCGCAGCATGGAGACGCTAGTGATAGCGGCATGCCGTACGTGTTAGGCCCTCCATTCTCTCGGTGTAGATAAACAGAACGGTCTAAGTGGTGCATTTGGTGTGTGTTGTGATCGAACAGGTCGGCGCCGGCCAAGGACGACGTGACGCCGCCGCGTACGTGACCGAATATGCTGCCTGGATCAATTCATACTGACGATCCCTATTGCGATCCCCCCATTGCAGCTTCGCCCACGCGTCCGTCACCAGCACCCTCGCCAACTGGCTCGGCCGAGGACCACATTTCCAACTGGAAGCTGTTTAACGATTTGGAAAACCGCGAAGAAGCCGATGTGGTCGGTACTTCTGCGACGTGTGACAACACGATTTTGTATGGACCTGACCCTTTCTCACATTTTCTAGCTCGAACTTTCATTGTTTTTGGATGCCCTCACAACGTACATGCCCGGTGTCGACGAGTCGCGTGGGAAATCGCTCTCCCAGGACATTACCAGTTTTGCCGAATTGCCCCCCGCTCTATCGCCGGCGCTGGGCAAAACCGTGTCGGAACACGTCGTCGGCTCAATCGACATTGCCAATATGTATCTCCAGAGCAACGACCTGGGGGCCCAGATCACGTTGGACAATGTGAAAGAACTCATCGACTCGTGCAAACACGGACTCAAGATCCCGCGGCACGAAATCATCCGCATTATCAACCTGGCGATTGCCCTCTTTCGTCACGAACCGACAATGGTCGAAATCACGATCGCACCGGCCAACCATATCACGGTCATTGGCGATCTCCACGGCCAGCTCGACGACCTCCTCTTGATTTTACGGGAGAACGGCTTGCCGTCCGAAACAAATCCGTACCTTTTCAACGGGGATTTTGTCGACCGCGGCGACCGCGGCGTCGAAATTGCCGTCATTATCTACCTCTTCAAGATCTTGTACCCCAAGCACGTGTTTGTGAACCGCGGAAACCACGAAGAGTTTTCGATTACCCAAGTGTTTGGGTTCATGAAAGAGTGCGAGACCAAGTACGATCGGTTTATTTACGATTTGTTTTGCGAGAGCTTCAAGTGGCTCCCGCTCGCAACACTCATGGACCAGCGCGTGTTGGCGTTGCACGGCGGCGTCCCCCGCGAGAGTGTTTTCCTGCGCGATTTCAATACCCTGCTCGATCGCACCGAGTACGACCTCACGCGGTGGCGCGACAAACCCAAGCTCAAGAACCAAAAAGAGCCGCATCGCCGCATGGAAATGATGCGCGACTTGCTCTGGAGCGACCCCAAACCGACCAAAGGCTGGCAAGAAAACAAACGGGGTGCTGGCATTTTGTATGGCCCCGACGTCGTCCAGAAGTTTATGACCAAGAACAAACTCGCGCTGATCATTCGCTCGCACGAGTGCGTCCCGCGCGGTTTTGACTGGCCGTACCAAGACAAAGGTATGCTCGTGACGCTGTTTTCGGCTTCGAACTACTGTGGCAAAGCCAATAACCTCGGGTGCTTTGTGCGCATTCCGGCGAGCCGCCAGGCCAAGCCGGCGTTCTTCCAGTACATGGCCAGCGCCGAGTCGCGCGATCTCGCCGTGTCGAATTTAGACGCGTTGTTCTCGCTCATTGTCGAGCACGGCGACGAGTTGCGCGAGGCCTTCCAGAAGCAGGATACCGACAAGAGCGGCAAGCTCACGGTCGCGACCTGGGGCAAGATCATGGAAGACGTTTTGGATCTGTCGCTCGACTGGCACGCGCTGCAGCCGCTGCTGACGTCGCTGGACGATGGCCACGTGCCGTTTGAAGGCTTCCTCGCACGGTATAATGCCCAAGGCGCGGTCGGTTCGTCACCCACGGCTGAGACCACAGCTGAAAACACAGAAGACCCCGAGCGGCTCAAGCGTCGTCAGGCGTTCAATTCGCTCTACCGCCACCGCGCGCGGCTCGAAGCGTTGTTCCGGATCTTGGACCGCGATGGCAATGGCACGATTACACTGGAGGAATTGGAGACTGGTATCAAGCTCTTGAACGAGCATTTGCCCGCGGGCATGAAAGCGTTCAGCACAAACGCCATGGAGATTATGCGCATGCTCGACTTTAGCCACGACAATGAACTCAATATCAACGAGTTTATGGAAGGCTTCCGACTGAATGCCAAGCTCACGGTCCACGCCAAGTGGAAGCGCGCGCGCAAAAAGATCAAGGCGCTGAGTGCATTGGGAGCGCTGCGGTCGCTCAGCAGTCAGAACGTGGATGTGGGTGCTGCCAAGAGCGATGACGCGGAGGTCAAGAGGGAGACCGATCCAGCAGAGACCGCGGCCCAGCGAACGCTCGTGCGGATGCCGAGTGCGCGCGACGCCCCGGTGCTCACGCGGCTCGGCAGTATCCAGCGCATTGGGGTCGCGGCCGAGCGCACGTCGTTGCCACCGCCGAGTCCCAGTCACTTGGCAGAAGGGGAAAGGGAAGGAGAGAGCGACGACGACGAGCACGAGGTGAAAACGCTGGAGAAGCAGTTGTGAAAGAGAGACAAAAGGAGAGAAAATAGGGGAGAAGAAGATGGCGGTGGTTGATACATAGTATCCACGTGTAGTACTTTACTAGTACTACGCCATAGTACAGTTTTGCATGGATGCAGGTGCCTGTGGAAAAATGAATGAGCACAGCGGATGCTGCCCACGTACGCTGCGTATACGTACTCGATTTGGCGTGCGAGGTTAGACTACTAGCACCTGATGACGGCCGTCATAGCCGACTTCCATCACTACAAGAGGTTGCACGAAGTTGGAGGGAGAGATTGGGGACGCACCCCGTAGGCCAAAGTAGCTGTGGGTATTATTACTCATTCGATTCACTCCATTCCTCGGTGGAGTCGACAACCACAGGAGGTATCGATCAACACCAACACCAGTATTCACCTTGTCGTCAAGGAATCACGGAGACCAAAGCATTCTCCCGTGAAAACGAGAGAGGGTGCTGCAGTATTAGGGAAATTCACAGTAGAACTCGGCCATCATGTTACTACTCGCAGTCGTATAGTAATACTCTGCCTACTTCCCGATCCATCAATCACAGTGAGTACAGTAAGCTTCATGCACCTCCCGATCGTCGCGAGCCCCACCACCAACAGAGGCCACCCTGTCGGCCATCCCTCCGTCACCCACCTCCGCACAAAACCAAAACCAACATATCACTCGACGAGTTGTTGCCATTGTAATCCACGCAACAGATAACCAAACGCCACCCATATAAAACTCTCTGCGGCGCACCCCTAACTGTATGTAGACTTGTGCCGTGATCACCTGGTCCTTCCTTCCTTCTTATCATCAGGGCACGCGCTGTGTCGGGCTCTGAACCCCCGCCGGCGCCGGTGTCGACGGCTTCGCGGCCGCGGCCGTGTCACTCAGTTTCGCGGTCGTCGTCCCCGGCGCCGGTGTCACAACGCCGTAGCTCTTAGGGTCGCGCTGGATCGCTGACGCGCTAATATCCGTAATGGGTTTGGCCGCGGCCGCCGACTCGCCGATCGGAAACGGCGCCGGCTTGACCGGCGAGGGAGAAGTCGTAGTCGGGGGTTTGGTCACGACGCCATACCCTTCGGGGTCTTTCTGGATCGCCGACGGATCAATCTCGGAAATGGGCTTGGCGGCCGCGGCCGACTCGCTCATGGGCGGCGGCTGTGGGGTCGTTGGGGCAGCCGTCTTGACGCCATACCCCTCGGGGTCTTTCTGGATGGCCGAGGGATCGATTTCGGAAATCGGTTTGGCGGCCGCGGCCGATTCGCTCATGGGCGGCACGGCCGGATTGGCCTTCTGAACTACGTTTTCCGAGTTGTAGCCACCCGAAGCACCGCGGATATCGGCCGCGACGACAGTTGCGACGTCGTCGTGCATGGCTTCGCCACCAATTTCATCAAAGCCAAACGACGTCGACGGCGTCGCGTCTTCCGAATCCGCGTCCGTCTCAGAGTCTGAGTCCGCATTCGCATTCGCATCGGCATCGGCATCCGCATCCGCACCAACAGTCGTTTTGTCGTCTTTCAGTAGATCGCCTTCGCCACCCGTTTCGATGCTGTCGCGTGTCTGTATGTCGTGCGCTGCCGCCTTCAGCTCTTTCCAATCGGCCGTGTTCTCGGCCGCCAGATCCCCACCCTCATCTTCTGCATGCGCTGGCGAGAACGGTCCATGCGCCGCACGCTCCTTCTCGCTCTCGTGGGCATGGTCGTGCTCGTGACCGTCGTCCTCGTGGCCACCGTGGGCGACCGCCAAGCCGCGTAGTGCCGTGCGTGCGTCGACGGTCTCAACGCCACTCGCCAGCATGATTGCTGCCGCTGCCGCTAGCACACATCGACACCACGAGTTCTTCATGTTGGTTGGTTTGCACTATGCTTTGGTCGCACAGCGTATTCGAGAAATGGAGAAATGGAGAAATGGAGAAAATGGATGGCACGATCTGTGTGGACCAAAGACCCGTGGACAATAGGGAGAATGCGTACGAAGAACGGCGCAGAGACGCGAAAAAGCCCGCGCCATTTTGCTGCCCATGGAACGTGCGGCGAGGCCATCTGGAGTCCATCTGGCGGATACGACGTCTCCTCCTTCCAAGGAATTGTGGATCAAAAGTCCGGATTATCGGATGGTGAGCCAGGGACCGCCCCATGGGATCCATGCAGCTGGGAGAATCGCCCGGCCTTTGCGCCATTCGGGAGGACCCCATGAAAAGCCAGTTTACGATGTCACTAGTCCGAGAGGTTCGTGTGGTTTATTTACGAAGCGTTCGATTCCCTTGTTCGAGTGACTTTTTGTAGCCATGTGTACAGGTTGGAACACGGTAACCTGCGTTTCGGGACGCGCAATTAACAGTCTGTTAAGAACAGTACCACTGTGAGAGGAAATGAGGAAATGAGGAAATGAGGAAATGAGGAATGTGGCATGGCGAACAGACGGAAGGGTGGTGATAAAATGCGCAGAGTGCTATCACACTGCGTGCGCTTGGCGTGACCGCAGCTACGCGACCGACAACTCAAGTCAGGGATCGACATTCGATTTTCTTAAGTTCGATTTCGAAGCTAGCGGTTGCACCACACAACGCCGAAAAGCTCAGGCCTCGCTGCTGTCTTCGTCTTTCGTATTCTGCATGGCATCTTCGGTCGCCGCTTGGATCGCGGCTTCGACTTGAGCTTCGAGCTCGGCTTCGCTCACACTTGGTGGCTCGGATGGACGCCGCATGTGCTCGCCGCGTTCAGCATCAATGACCGCAAGCAGTCGGTTCATCACGTAGATCGTTTCGCTCGGGTTCGAGACCCACACGGTCGTCGCCGCGTCGCGCGAGCGCGTGTCATTACCGGTGCGCGTGAACCGGTCGCCGACGTGGAGACACTCCATGCCCCGGATTTTGGTCTATCATAAAAAAGTAAAAACCAACATCAATATCAAATCAACTCAAACCCACTTACAAAAAAACGCACCAGCTCTTGGTCTTGGAGATGCTTGGGCAAAAAGCGAAACACATACTTTTGCAGCGCTTGAATGCCCAGGGCTTTGTTGCCGACGTCAACCCAGACGTCGTTGCCGCCATTAAATGCACAGAACGGCACGCTGCAGTGCTTGAGTTCGTGCTGGAGCGTGAGGCAAATCTCCTCCAAGTCTTCGTAAGTGTACCGCTTGCTGGTCGTGTTCACAATGCCGATCGCCCGCTCTTTGCGCAAGATCATGGCTTCCATGTGGAGCAGCTGTGTGGTCGCCCGCAATGTGGTCTCGGCCTGGTCTAGTAACTCCTTGATATCGGGCTCCAGCCAGCGCACGCCGCGGCCGTCTTTCCAGACCTTGCCATCAATGTCCCGTAGAAAGACCTTGCCAGAACCATCGCCTTTGGTGTAAGTCTCCAACAGGTAGTTGCACTCGCCGCCCATGACCAGGAACCGTGCGCGCTCTTCTTTAGTGCAGGTCGCCAAAGCATCGAGAATGCCCCGCAACCGCTCTTCGTACCGCGAGGGCGTACCGGGGTACCCTGCGGCCGTCACCAGCGACACGACAACCCCACGGCGGAGCAACTCGACAATCACGCGGACCATGCCCGAGGTCGCCGAGATCGTGCCGCCGTCTTCGTAGATGGTGTCGTCGGCATCAAAGGTCACGAGCTTGAGTTTGTTGGCGATCGCGTGGACCGTTGCAAGATTGAGAATGTGGCGCACTTCTTTAAAGGTCGGGGGAACACGCTTGCGCGCGAGCAAATGCTTGCGGGTATCGTATTCTTGAGCGGCACCCACGACATCGAGCGGCAAAAACATGCGGTTGATGCGCGGCATGAGTTTGCGCAGGCGCGAGTTGTCGGGGTCCACGACGTGGTCGGCGATGAGTTCTTGAACAATCTGGAATACTTCGAGTACGCTGAGCTGGTTGCCGACGAGTTCGAGCGGGTGGATGATCCACTCGCGGATGAGCTCGATCATGGGGTCCTGTTCCTTCAGCATGGTGGTGGGCGTTGTTGCGGATGGGAGAAATAGGGAATGGAAGCAGGTTGTTGAAGGGAAAGTGGAGGAGAGTGGGTGGTCGTTGTCGTCACAAAGGAGCCAACTCACGTCCGCTCTCTGTCGCTGGTCGATGGATCGCGCTTTCGCGTTCACGTGGTGGCGTATTCCAATGAGTGTCTCATCACACCCAAGTCCAGATATTCTCCTCTAAGTTCGTTCTAAGTACGCTTTTCATTTGAGAAGCATAACCGACCGTATCCTCAGATGGCTCGCAAAGTTCGCACGCACCTAGAAAGGTAGGTGCAAGTTCGCATGAAAACCTTGAAGCTACTAGGAGTTGCCGATGGCTATGTTGCCTCGAGTATTTATGGGGAATCGCCCCGACCGTCGATGGGACGGAACGGGATCACCCACCTCGATACACCGCCAGTATGAGCTTTACCGCAGACGAGATGGTTCTTCACGAGGTGGCATCGGATGTAGAGGACGACGATGACGAAGAAGACGCGTGGCTTGCGCTGGAAGTCGCCAAACTCGAGGCCGATGAGGCTGCGACGCCGCGCGACGTCGACGCCTACCGCCCACAGCTCATGGATGTGCCAGTGATGCAGTCGCTGCGTCGCGAACTGCGCACAAGCGAAGCGCGTGTGGAGCGAGATGGCCGTATACGCGAATTTGTGCCGCGCAAACCGGCATTATCTGTCCGCCCGCAGACGCATTCCCATGGTCGTCGGCCGCGTCTCGACCGACGTCGGGTTTTTGAAAGACCCATGACGTCGACGGACCATGACGAAGTAACGGACGATAACCAAGGTACCCATGCGGATCCGTTTCCGATTCAGGAGGGGCTCAAACGCGAGTACGCGGCTGCGCTGCACGACGAGGTCGAGCAGCTCAATGAGCTGTTCGACCAGTACGACGACACCAAGCGCATGCTGCTAGACCATTTGGATCTGATTTGCTCCGCGAAACCCACCGAGCGCACTAACAGCCACGAAGTTTACGCCAAACTAGATGAGCTACTGGCGTTTGCAGCGAAATGCACGCTGCCAAAAACGAAGTAGCGGGAAAAGGGATAAATACATATACAAAAGCAGTTTCCTCGGGGTAGTGAGCGGTTCTACAAGAGCTTGCAGCTGTCGTCAAAGAACGACGACGACGAGCTCGATCCAGCCGAGTTCAAGTTGACGGTGGTCGGGTAGTGCTGGGTAACGCTGGCTTCGGCGAGTTGCGTACGGTGCACGGACGCGATGAGCGAGTGGAAAGCCTGCTCGACGCCCTGGCCCGTCTTGGCCGACGTCTCGACGTACGACATGTGGTGCGCGGCTGCAAACTGCTGCGCCTCCTCGGTGGCCACAGCACGCTGGCCCGGCGGGATGTCGCACTTGTTGCCGACCAGCACAGCGTGGAGCCCCGGCTCGGCGACGTTCAGCAGCTGGTCAAGCCATTTCTCGACGCCTTGCAGACTCGCGCGGTCCGTCACGTCAAAAATCAATAGCGCGCCGACGGCCTTCCGGTAGTACGTCGCCATCATGGCGTGGAAGCGCTCTTGCCCGGCCGTGTCCCAGATCTGGGCCTTGACATCCGTGCCATCGACGTGGGTCACGTGGGTCAAAAACTCGACGCCAATAGTGGACGTAAACTCGTCATTGAACTCGCCCTTGTTCAATCGACTGAGCAAATTTGTCTTGCCCACGCCTGAGTTCCCGAGCATGATGACTATTTCGACCCCACAAAGTGTGAAAAGGAGGGGTTAGAAACGAATGGGATAATCCCAACTGGGAGACAAACGCACTTTTGTTGACGGCCTGTTTGCCAATCGCTGCACGTGGGCTTGTGACGACTGGAACACTCGTCGGTACGGACACAGCGGGTTCACTTGCTCGTGTTTGCACGTCAAGAATTGGTGGCGGATTCTTGACGTAGTTTGTACCATATCTAGACGTGGCAAGAAGACGAGTGAGTTTTATACGAAACCGGCGGTGGTGGTACGCTCCTCCACTTACTTGCTATCGAGCAGTGCGTAGAGCTGGTGGAGGTCGTGCCCGTACGCCGCAACCAGCGCGTCGACATCCTTAAGCTTGTCTACGAGGCCACGGTTCGTGTAAAAGTCGCGCAGGAATTCTTGCACCGTAAACTGTTGGGCGTCCTTCAGCAGACCGAGCGGGTTGAGGCTCTCGAAGAATCCGACACGAGTCTGCGCCATGGTTCACTGCTTCTTCTTGTACAATGATCATAACGATCCTAGAAACGTACGCCTCCTTCTGCTTAGAATGGCGCGGATGCAGTTATACGACGATCGAGAAAACGGTTCACCACGCCAAGTTTAGCGCACGACCAACATGGGATCGTGCCTTGCGTTTTGTTTCTCAGGCTCTCTCGCGGATCGGATGTGCGTGCATCGTCACCGATCGGATCTGCAGCTCTGCTTTGAAAAAGTCGTCCAGCTTGCTCGCGAGCGGTACAAAGGCGTCGGGTCGCAGATACAACGCCACGGCCGCGAGCACTTGGATGAACTCGGCGTACGTGATGAACAGCACCTCGTCTGTGCGTGAGCGATGGTCGTTTGTGCTGCCAGTATCATCGTCGTGGCGTGTAAAGTCGGTTTCCTCCAGTGTGGCGAGACAAGCCGCCACGACTTGTAAGTCGAGCTGGATGCCGTCACGTTCGAGCTGCAGCACTTCGGACAGAATGTGCTGCACTTCGTCGAGGTTGAGGAAGTGCTCGCGCAACATGTTGAAGTGCCTGAGCAACGCGACGAGTCCGTTCACCGAGAGCATACGATGCTGGGGGGATTTCTTCTTGGTCTCCATGGTCTCAAGGTTGGCAAACCGTGTGTAGACAGCCTGGAGGGCTTTCTGGTGCTTCGCGACCACGTCTCGACACGGTCCCGTGAGGAGCTCATTGTGAAAGACGTTCACGTGCTCTCTCTCTTGCATGGCGTTGGGCAGCACAACGTCCACGAGCATTCGTCGGAACCGTTGGGACAGCGGCATCGCTGCGACCTGGCTAGTGTGGCGGAAGCGAACGTACTTGCTTTGCGCAATGTGAACAAGCGCCTCGACAAACTCGGCCGGCGTCATCTCACTGACATCGTGGTCGTAGAGCGAGTCATCTGTAGGCGTGTGGGCCATCTGTGCCGATGCGGCGATTTCCAAGTTGACCTGCTCAAATACGCGCTCGATATATTCATAAGGAAACGGCCGCGCCGTACCAAAGACACTGCAGTCTTTGAGAAAGACGTGAAACTCGACCAGTGACATGGACATGGCAATCTTGCGGAAGAAGCGTTCCTCATCCTGCGCGTCTTGGGTGCGAACAGGTCCACCACCGCTTTTGTGATGTCGCAGCAAGTGGTCGGTTCGCTGGAGCTCGGCATCGATGCTCGCGTAGTAACGATACACACGGCGCAGCTCGTCGTAGAATTCATTCAAAATTGACTCGATCTCCACCAGTTCAGTCTCCAGCTGAACGCCGTGGTCCCTTTTCACGGATCCTTCTTCGGCTCCTTCGTCGGTGCCGAGAGCGACCAGCAGTTTCGGAACTTGCAGCGTCGTGAGCATGTACTTTTCTCGCCACAAGCGACGGTCGATCATCTCCCAAGGCTGCTGCTGGCGGCCACGATGCACGAGCACACGCATGGCATCCTGCTGGATCGTGCGAATCAGACACGCCCAAACCTTCATAACCGCACTTCGCTGCGAGCACGCGTACTGGACCATATTCACAGCGTTCTGCAACGCAACGTTGCCTCGTACTAGCAGCTGCGGCGGTGATGTGAGGTCCGGTGCCGGCGATGCGACCTCGCGGATCGCAAACGGCGTGTCCAGCTCGGTCCATTGCGCGCGGATCTGAGTCCAGAGACTATGGGCGTGCGTGAGAGCAGTTTGCGCCTCTTGCCACGGACACAGACAGCATTCCACCCTAGAACCTTCTTGCAGCACGCTCGGTATCAGTGTCGGATGCTCACATACCAGAAAACTAAAGAGAGCGAACGCGAGATCGCTCGGCATCTCGTTCTCCAAAGCTTGCGCACTCAAGAACAGCGGACACGACGGATTAAGCTTCTCTTCGAGCGCACAACGCAGCTCGTCTTTGCTCGCAAACGGCGTGACCTTAAGGAGAGCTGCTCCAGCCACCAACTCGTCCGCGCTTTTGTGCCGTGATGACGAGATGTCTTGGGTGAGATTCACGACTTGCTCTGCCTGGTTAATGACACGGAGGAGAACGTGGCGCAGCACGTAGTTGTTTTTCATATCGGAACTGAAATTCTGGATGAATCCAATGGGCGTCTGTTCAAAGTACTTAAACGTCGAACATTTGGCGAGGTGAAAATTGATCCACCGGAGCACGAGCACATCCGCAGGCAGCCGCAGCAAGTTGGCGAGTTCTTCGCCCTTCAGTAACAACAGCGACGGGTCCGCGTACTCATCCAGCGGAAGCGCATCCAGCATATTTTGTAGAAACTCCAATTGACAGTCGACAAATGCGAGACACAGTTGTCCCCACTCGTTCGTGATGGCCTGCAGCTTGCGTTCATTCGAATTGTGCACGCGCCGCTCGAGCTGAGCCAACAGATCTTCCAGTGATAGAATTTGGCGCTTGGCAAAGTCGTAGTGTTCGCGATGGGCCCGCGTCTCGGCCTTGGCGGCGTCAATCTGTGCTTCCATTTTCGTTAGCATCTCTTCCAAGTCGCGCGTCTGGTCCCCGCACTGCTGGATCATGTCGCGCACGCGGGCGACTTTCCTCATCTTGGCAAACTGCACCCACTGGCGGAACTGACGGAGTAGCCGCTGCTTTCCCCACCGCGCAGTGGTCTTTTCCAGCAGCACGCGCGTGTACTTTTTACGAACAATGATCTTTTTCCAGTCGACAAGCGTTTGCTTGAGCAACACCAACGCCCAGCGAGTCGCGACTTTCTCGACCATGCGTTCTTCGTGGCGCAGCTGCTTGAGCATGAGGCCGTGCATGGCGTCCATCCCGTCGAGCTGCGACTCGAGTTTCGCCTTCTTGTCGAGCACTTGCTGGAGTTGGGCAAAGAACGTTTGGTGCGCAAAATATCGCTGGACACGTGCCGCCTGGATATGTTGCTGCTGTTGCTCGTCCAAGCTCGCGTCTTGCTTGGTCGTCCTTTGTGCGGGCGGCGTCACGTACACTGCACTCGCCATTTCCATCTGGAGGATACCCATGACCTCATTAAAGCGGTTGTACTTAGAACTGATTTGATGCAGCACGTCACAGCAGATCGCCGTGCGGAATGGATTCGGTACGCCCAAGTGGCTCGTTGACTGCAGCGCTGCCTTGAGCTGCTGCTCCATCCGCATCGCCTCGGCCCGCGCGTCGTTTTCTTCCACAGAACAGCATTCTCTCCACTCGTCCGCCACTCGTCCGCGTTTTTCCTGTGCCATCCGAAGTGGAGAAACGGCCGCAGCAGTGCTACCATGGTCATGGCGAGGCGACGAGACTAAGCGCTTCGCTAGCGACGAAGACGCAGCATGTGGTGGGGCCTTCACTTTTCCGTTTGATGCCATGGTTGTCCAATCTCGACAGGTTGAAACAGGAGAGATTGACGTAACCGGCACTCTTCTTCTGTCGGCTGCTGGTGTGACCCTTGCCAGAATGACTCGTAGGATGAATCGAAAGGTCACCCACAAACCCAACAAGATCGAGTCGAAACAAGCCGCCTCTTGGTGCACTTACAGCTCCACTTCATTCGTCACGTCTCGCCGCTTACACACGCATCCGTAGATCACGCAATAATGGGCGGCGGTGCCTCGAGCCAGGCGGCATTCGAGCAGATGATCGCGTGCACGATGATCCTTGGCGAGGCGATGGTCCAAGGATTGGATCCTCGCTATGTGCGCTTCCCCGGTATTGTTGCCGCTTGTTGTCCTAGTCGTGATGCCCCAACTCACCGTACTCGTCAACTGGAATATAGATATGTATCGCTTGTACGACTTCCACGTCGGGCCAAAGAAACCGCAATCGTGTCAATTCCAAGGAGGGGAAATGGTTCTTTTCGTTCGCGCACCGGACAAAGGTGATGGCGAGGAATACGATGACAGTATTCCGCAACTTATCAGTCCCGACGGCTCAATTGTCCAGCCGAAGCCGAAAAACAACGCGGCCACTGAAGAAGACGACGGCCCGGCCGAGTCGAACGACGATCTCTTGGTCGTTTACCTCACTGGGGACAAGATCGTCTTGGACCGCGCGACGCTCAATCAGCCAAACAATGACGGGTGGACGCCACTGCACGCGTGCGCGCATATGGTGAACGCTCAGGAGGCCGGCATCACGATCATGAATGAGCTCATCAATCAGAACGCCGACTTGAACTTAATCACGAAGCGCGGGCCGGGGGCTTTTTCGTGTGGGTGGACGCCTCTCCACATTGCGGTTGCGTACGGTCTTGAAGCTCTAGCTTTGAAATTGATTCGTGCTGGGGTCGAAGTTAATACGAAGAACACTGTGGGTTGGACACCATTGTACGAAGCCTGCCACCGAAATTACTGGACTGTCGCACGTGAGCTGCTCAAGGCTGGCGCGAGACACGACGTTGTGTGCCCCGAGTTTGCCATGTGCCCATATCCTGGACAGCGACCTCTTGCTGAAGCGTGTCGACAGGGTGCGATTGACACGGTCAAAGTGTTGCTAGAGTGGGGTGTCGATAAGAATGCAGTCAACAATATGGGCTGGTCGGCGCTCCACGAATCTGCGTACCACAACCGAATCAATATCGTCAAGCAGCTCATCGTCTACGGTGTCGACGTCATGTTAAGAACCAACAAAGGGTCCGTCGCACGCGACCTGACGATCTGGAGTGAGATTCGCGCGATCCTTGACGATCTGATGAAAGATCACGCATCGACCGCAGTGTCGACCGAGAAGCATCGGCAGGACGATGCTACGGAAGACGATCCAGATACAAAGGCACACTCACCAAAGAAGAGCCCAGCGAAGACAGCAGTGCCGACGGTTGCTTTGTCTCGAAAAGAAGACTATGCACTCTTAGGCGACTTACCGAGTCTAAATGCGCGCGTGACCACGCCGGCCATCACCATCAAAGACGTCGATGCTGTCGAGGACGATGAAGGAGAAGAGAAAGCGTCGTCGCCGTCCAAGTCGAAGCACCACAAGAAAAAGCGCAAGCAGACACCCAAGGACGTACCGGGCGAATTTAAGTGCGACGTTACTCGAAAGCTGCTAAAAGATCCGTTGCGAAGCCCCTACGGACAAGTGTTCGAACGTAGCGTGATTGAGGTGTGGATCCGAGACTTTGGAAACCGGTGCCCACTCACCGGTCAGCCGCTTACATTGGCGCAACTCGTCTCAGACTCGAACTTGAAAGCAGAAATTCGCGAGTGGAAGAAGCGTGGAGGAGGCTCCACTGGTAAAGAAACTGACTCGGGGTCTCCTGCCACCGACACTACCCGGGAGGCAGAGCCGGCAGATGAGTCGAAACCTGTGGTTGCTGTTGGGCCCGACGTTGATCCATACGACTTCTGAACATGACAGGTCAGAGGCACTACGCGGTTTCACACAGGAAATCATAGTCATATTCATTCTCCTTCACCTGTGCGCGGAATTGATGTTCCTTTTTCTAGTCTTTTCTGTACACGTCGCGTCCACACTACCACACCAACATCCTCCTGCAGATTTACAACATTTACTGAACTTCCCCGTTTGGATTTTGATCCTTCTTGAACATCTTCTTGAACATTCCACCGATTCGTGATTTTCGGCCGCGAGTGTCTTCGTCGTAGTACACACTTGCGCGGGACCCACTCGAGACCCAAGTTGCCCGTTCCTGGTAATTTGCATCCGCATCCAAGAGCCCGTTATGGTTCGATGGTAAATGCACACTGTCGACCAAATTGCGAGGCAGTGGGGGGTTCATCAGCACCGAATCAATTGTAGCCCGACGGCCTGTCCGGCTGACCTGACCCGGGTTTGGTGGTAGCTGCTGGGACACTGCAACATTAACTGGACCAATTGAGGAGATCGTATCTGATCGATTCGATCGATTGTACGAGACGGCACCGTGGCTACTACTTGACGACCACACACTCCATGTTAGCACCCATTCCAGGCAAATAAAGGGCAATATGACTTACTCGTGTCGGGCGAGCGGAGGTTTGCCGTTCCCATTGTTGTAGAGAGGCTTGGAATTCTCGATCATAGATCGCATCTTCTCCAAGAGCTCTTCAGGTACGTTGAACGACTCCGAGAGGCGCACCATTTCGATCAGTAGATCTTGTTGCTGCACTCGCGCCATCAACTCCGCCGAGTAAACGCTCCGCTGCATCTTCAAATCCTCCTTGAGATCAGTGATCTGCTTCTGATATTTCTTCATCTTCTCCTCTTGTGACTTGATGAGAGCAGCATGCGTGCTCATTAATCGAAGGTTAGCCTTCGATTGTTGCTTATTGTGCTGGTTCAAGGCCGCAAACGAAGCACCGGCAGCTGCGTAGGCGTCTTTGACTTTCTTGTTCTCAATTTTGAGATTTTCATTTTCTTGGGTCAAAGCAACAATCAAATCGCGTCCCTTGGTCACTTCCTTCTTCAAATAGTCGATCATTCGTTCCGAATCATCAAGAAGTTTGGATTCCTCCTGAAATGAGGATCCGTCCTTCTCGTTTTGGTGGCGAGATTTTACTGCAGCCGCTTGTCCTTGTGGTGGAGCGTTCACATCGCCGTCGGAGAGTGCTGCACCAGTTTGCCGTACAACAAACAGTTCTTTTTGCAGATTGGTGTTAACGACCTCAATTTCTGATCGAGCCCGCTTTTCCTCTTCGAGTCTCTGCTTCAGCAGTGCGACCTCGGTCTCCATGATGGTGTGTTCTTGCTTCTCTTTGAGAAGGAGCTGATACTTTTCCACTTGCTTCCTCATCTTCATTTGAGCTTGGACCTTGATCACAGCATCGCGGAATCGACTGAACCGCTGTCTCGCCTTGAACGATCGAAAGCCTGCTTGAAGTCGAGTGGCCATCTTGTATCGCAGCATAAAGGCAGCACGGTTGCGGGAATGAACTCCACGCCACAGGCTCTGAATCTTGATGCATTGACGACGATTTTCAACGAATTTTCGACGAGCAGCTTTACGCTTCTGGATGGCTTGCAACTTCACGATCATCTTGCGAAGCTTTGCCATGCGCTTTCGAGAATACCATCGAAGAGCACATCGCTGAATTCTCACCGCGCAATCGTGGACGAAAAGCGTTCGTCGTTGTTCGAGATACTCAAGCACGTCCTTGCCGAAGTACACCAGCGTCTTCCCAACCACATACAGTGGAGTCTTGTCATCTTTGTCGGGACGTGTGAAGTCATCACCAAGCAACTTCTGCACGAGCATTTCGCAGGCAGCTGCGGCGGTTGACGCCGAAAGACTCTCCTCGCTTCCGTCCTTCATCAGCACAAAGCGACGCAGAAATTTTTCGTGGCTCAATTTGTTCGGGAACGCCGCACGAGTGATTCGGATCGCTTCAATGACACCAGCACAACGAAGCTGGCTCACAACAGCGTCAATCTCGTACGAGTGAGGACTTTTCTTCGAATTGGGTTTGATACAGCGCACATAATGGACTTCAGTAGCTGAGATATCATTCATCAGGTGCGCGAGCTGTGCTTTGAACTTGTAGCTGACAGTTTCTTGCATAAAGGTTGATGTTTTTCGACCCGCTGAACTTCGACGGCCATCGTCATGGGTAGCAGCCGCGAAGACGGCGGCGAGATCGTCATCCGTATACAAACCACTGGCTCGGGCGCCGAAAATGCCCGCGATAAGGCCATTGCTACTTTTGCAAAGTAAATCCAGTAGATCAGACTGAAGAGAGTCGCGGTTCTTCTCAACAAATCCTTCTGCGTCATATGTGACTGGGCCAGCATAGTGGTGGAGCAAGAACTGAGTCTGGCTCACACGAATCTTCTCCAGTCGTGGATGCGAGTCATGTAGCGATGCAATCTTGGAAGCAAAGGATACATCGCTTCCCATGGGTCTCACACATTCTTCGTTGAGCAGAGCCATCAAACCCATCGAGTTTTCAAGTAGATCCAGCATATCTTGGTTGTCCTTGAACTTTACGAATTCCCATCCGACTTGTTCTTTCGTGTATTCCTCTTGAACAGTCTTGAAGACGTCAAGAGTGAATTTTTGCTGAAGTTTCTCGTTCGCGAAGTTGATGCAGAATTGCTCGAAGCTGTTTCGCTTAAACGATTCGAAACCAAAGATATCGAGCAAGTCAATGTGCATGTAAGCGAGCGTATTGCTTGACCGCATTGACCCCGGACCCGAAATACTCTTGTTGACACGGCGAACGAGGTAAGCGAACAGACGAGCATACAGCTCCTTCGCAAGAGCATCCCGGTTGTTCCCCGCCTGAAGCGCGGAGAGGGGAACGCTGTAGACTTCCTGACGCGCACGAACAGTTCTACTGCACATCTTCTGTCCAAGCGTCGCAACTTCAACGCCCAAAAAATTCGCACATCTTTGGATCTCGAGTTGTT
The DNA here is from genome assembly GCA_023334535.1 of Pythium vanterpoolii. NCBI lineage: Eukaryota > Oomycota > Peronosporomycetes > Pythiales > Pythiaceae > Pythium > Pythium vanterpoolii. Next base: position 54,550 of record JAADVD010000025.1, read on the forward strand.
GGGCTTCAATAAGTTGCTTTCGCGCGTCATCGGCGGATGAAACATCCAGCGAGGCAACGGGTTGACTTGAGTCGTCCTTGTCTGATTCGAGCGGCACAAACTCGAGCTCTCCCAATCGTAAAATGCCAGATAGCGCACGCATCAATTCGTTCTGCTCGGTATCGCTTACTCCAATCGTTGAAAGCGCGTCGCGGGTAACTTGGTATCGCTCTAGATCGGTTTGGCCGTCGAGAAGCATCTCTTCATCTTGCAAATACCGGAAATCACGAGCAGATGAAGACTCAGAGAAACCGTATTTTTCTTCCTTGGCGCTGATCAGCTGGTAGAAAATGTGGTAGTTTCGCTCTCCTGTCGCCTGGTGAACGACACGGGACTTCTCCAGCAGGTAGTGGCGGCACTCGGCGCCAACCAAGCAGTAATCGGAGCTGAAGTGGAGCTGCGTGAACTTGCCGAACCGACTGGAGTTGTCGTTTCGAATGGTCTTCGCATTGCCAAACGCTTCCAACAGTGGGTTACTTTTGAGTACTTTCTCGACGATGCTATGGTGGCCAATAGCGTTGACGATCTTTGGGTCGCCAGACCTGGCAATCTTCTCTTGCAATTTCTTTGCGTACGACATGGAAATGCTCGCGAGGTGCTCCATCATAATTTTCACGGTCTCCGTCTTTCCCGCCCCAGATTCACCACTGACCAAGATACTCTGTGGAATACGATGGTTCTTCATATTGTGGAATGCTTCAGCACTTGTCGCATATACATGTGGCGGCAATACATCGCGACCATAGTTCATGTACAGTGAGCGTAGATCTTCCGTGTAGAGTGTCTTGATCCACCGATATGGGTTTACGGCCACAACAATGTTGCCCGTGTACGTGTAGGGCGCTTGCGCGAAAAAACGATCGCGAACATTGTACACAATCGCCGGTTCGTGGAGATGGTGTAGCTCGCACATGTCTTCGGCCCCCGTCGAGGTGGTCGCATTCATGTGCGCCAGGCCGAGCGCTTTCGTCGCGGCGGCAGTGGCCTCGGGGTTCTTCTTCTTGTTTTTGTTCACGAGATCGGCAGCACTGTTCTGGAGCGGCAGCGCGTCAGGCATGCCGTCCTTGCGTAAATCAATCACGCGGTCTTCACCGACATCGTTGTCGCCATAGGCTCCGATACCGCCGACGATCTCTGTTGGATCTTCATCCGAATCAAAGCCGGCGCCGAGCACCGTGCGCCGTGGGTTGTCCACAAGCACGTGGAAGACCTTGCCGCCCTCTTCGACCGCCACGACGGTTGCAGGTACCCACACGAGCCGCGCATCGGGCACGTAGACGCGCGTGCCTTCCATGGTGACGTCTTTCCGTTGAAGCGGTGTTTCCCTTTGGACGTTGTCCTGACCCCCTGCTGGCTTGATGCAAGGGACGAAATGGGAGGGGAGATTGCCGCCCTGGCAGGGGGACAAAGGGGAACGAGTGATGGTCACTACATCTCTAAAGCACTTGCATTCTGTATGGTGAATTAGATTTGGTGAGGTAGCCGTTTTGAGTGGTGCAAACATGATATGTGAGGTTTTTTTTGTCCATAGCGTGAGAGTGGGTGTTTTGTTGACTTGTGTGGCAACACTTCGAAGGGACCCATTTGAAACTGCGTGACGCACGCAACCAGACAACAAGACAGGCCAGATAGTATAAGGTTTTACTACGTCATTTTCGCGAGGTTGGCGAGTGATGAGATGGTAGTGACATTCCTTCTTGGCGAAGATGATGAAGGAAACTGAGCTTGATGTGGCGATGTAATCGCGATGAGATATTCCTACGGCTTACTATAGTACAAATAAACCTATTGCTACGGTTGGATTAAGCGGTTGGCACCATGAAGGGACTGATATACGAAATAGATGATGGTGGCAATCTCATCGCATCTCGGCTTCGGAATTCGTGCGCTGGCGGCGCGTTTCCAGCACCTTCAGCTTCCGTTGTCGACGTTCGACCGACTCACGCTGGCGATCTAATACTGGGACGCTATAATCTTGGAGGGAAACGTACGACGAGCCGCGCTGCGAGATCTCACTTGGCGCGACGCTGAGGAACGTGTCCATGACGGCGCTGCTACGCGTCGCGGGGTGGCGAATCGCGATTCGCAAAATCTCCTGGAACCGCTTCTTGCGTTGCTCGACGAGCCGTACGTCGTGTCGCTTTAGGTATGTCCAGACCCCGGCGCTCGGCAGCGATGGAAGGACGACTCGCGTGAATGCGTGCTGCTGCCGAAGTTGGGAATGGCTCGCGGGGCTCATGGGGACACCGACGGCAGAAGATGACGCAGGCGGCTTGGACTCGGCGCGTTTCGCGTATTCCTCCAGTAGACGCGTCATCTCAATGTGAAGGTTCCGGAATGCGCGGTAGCGACGCCGGATTGTGTACGTCGAGAGCATACCGTCCGGTCCTTTAATATCGACGTGATACATGACAACGCCCTGGTTGTTTATCGAGTGGTTGTTGACTTCCACAGTCACGCCCTGATACGGATCGTCGCGCATCATCGATCGCGGCGTGACGCCCGCCGTCGACGCGTGGCTCGACTCGTCTTCATTGTCTGCATTCCAAAAGTGCAGGCCGTCGACGCCGCTCACGTCGGAAAAGTTGCTCTCGCGGCCGCCAAAGGATGGATCAACGCTGTGGCAAGTGCCTTTATCGCCGGTCTGGGTCAATGGCAGGAACGTCAAGCTATGGCGCGTCGAGAACTCGGTCGCAACGTCGTCCGGAAGGCCAAACGCCGGATCTAGGTGCTCTGGAATGGCGGATGTACTGAGGCGGGTGCCGGGCATGTTTCTCTGGACGGCTACTCGTGTTCACTATTGCTTAGGTCCGGGACGTCGTGTTTGCTATTGACGCCAACTCTCCGGACGAGAAATGAGGTCGCAGTCGATGGATTCTCGATCTGTGTTTGCGCGGGTTAGCGCGGGTTACCCAGAGAATGGTTCCGGACGGACGGTGGGCGACACCGCGACACCCGTGATCCGCGACCACCGACCACTGGACGATTGGCGTCCCACTGAGCATTACGACCGTAACCAACTCCCCCATTCGCTAACCTCTGGGTGCCAACTTACTGTGGTTGTTCTCTCTTGTTCTCTTTCTTCACCCAGTCAGTTAAATCACCTTCTGGATCCCGAACCCCGACCACTTGCGACACCAGACGTCATCCGGTGGAAGCAAGCACGCACCCCGTTGTCTACTGTATATCACCATACTGAACTTCAGTATGTCGGTCATGTGCCTGACGGCTTGCACGGCGCAGCTGGCATTGGCGGCCACCACCAGGGGCAGGTGTTTCAGTGAGTAACTGGAAAGAGAGAGTTGGGCGATAGAGAAGACCTTCGTGCGACATGTGGACGATCTTTAAAGGGCGTGCACAATTCACTTAAATAAGTGGGTCCAATTCGTCACTAGGAAACGTAAATGGAGCACTTTGAGTTGGTGTCGTGCGTTCGTTTCGAGCAGGAAATAATTCAAGATGGTACTTGACACCTCCAATCATGTGCATCGTTTGTGCCTAGGTCTGGTCGAATGCTTTCCTGAGGCGCCCCAAGCCACCAACACGGCATCTCAGTCTCTTCCACTTGCCTGGCTCCGCTATTCATAGAACGCGACGACGGGACGAGATCTCGCCAGCTCCAAAAACGGCATGCACGGCGGCACACAACTTGTACAGTGTATTGAGGGACGTGCACATCCAGCTCACTAAGCAAAAACTAGCACTGCATTGGCAGGAAACCGAGCGTAGCGGGCTCCTCATTACTCTCACGCTTGTCCACCCATTTGTCGCTCCATCGGGACAGCCGTGCTAAACAGAGTGCGGAAGCTCTACAGTGCTTTGGTAGAAGGCCAGCCGTGGATGCAAACAGTGGGGCGATCATGGGTGGTGGTGTCTCCAAAACTGAGTACGAGCGCATCCGCAAGGAGCTGATCACGAAAGAACAGGTCATCCGCACGCTCCAAGACCAACTGCAAGATACCGCAAAGACACGGAAAGTTGACCAAAGAAATGCAAATGCGAATGCGACGCGGCCCGCGCAGCCTGCCGTCAGTGAATACGCCTCTCCGATTCGATCGGGCCATCGGCCATCGCAGGCTATCGTGGCACCGAACAACGGCTTCCGCGCGACTACCTTTGCCGCCACTAGCAAGGGTGTGGAAGAACTCGAAAGCGAAGAGGACCCGGAACGTGTCGGCAGCAACCGAGCCTATGGACGGCGCGTTGAAGTCAGTGCCGAAGTGATCTCACGAAAGAAAATGATGGCCAAGCAGACAAAAGAGCGTACTGTGTACCCCAAGAACGAGTTCTCGCGCGAACTGCTGACGCGCATCCTCCAGTCCAATGTGTTGTTTACGGGATTGTCAACGCAAGAAACCAACGAATGCCTCGATGCGTTTGTGCCTATGCACGGCAAAGGCGGGACTGTCGTGATCAGGCAAGGCGACCAAGGCGACCATTTCTATGCCGTGCAAAGCGGCCAGCTCGAGATTCTCGTGTCTGTCAACGGTTCGCCATCGCCCATTCGGTACGGCTTTCTTGGTTCCGGTATGGGTTTTGGGGAGCTTGCGTTGCTCTGTAACATGCCACGCGCCGCGACTATTCGTGCAGTCTCGGACGTGGAATTGTGGGCACTCGAACGCAATACGTTCCGGGAGATCCTAGCGTCCCACAAGCTCGTGCGCCTCCAGAAAGCGCTCCAGGTCCTCCGTGGCGTGCCAATTTTCAACCGACTCACCCACCAAGAGCTGCAACAAGTAGCCGCGGCAATGGAGTGGGAAGAGCACGAAACAAACGCATCGATTATCCGACAAGGCGAAGTCGGCGAGCATTTCTATATTATCACACAAGGCGAAGTGCGCGTCACGTGCGTGGACCTGGACACTGCCCACGAGAAGCAGATCCGCGTCATGAAAGCGGGTGACCACTTTGGCGAAATGGCATTGCTCAAGGACGAGCAGCGGTCCGCGACCTGCACGGCGATTTCGCATGTCCAGTGCCTGTCCCTCGGGCGAGAACATTTTATCGCCATGCTCGGAACCCTTCAAGAACTCATGGACCGTGCGCCGGCCGAGCACGAGCGAAACACCCTAAGTGCGGCAGGCTTTGGTCGGAACGGTTCAAGCATCATGCTCGCCGAGCATGCCGTCGACTACAAATACTCAATGCAGATCCAGATGGACGAACTGGAGATCTTACAGACGTTGGGGCGAGGTGCCTTTGGCCGCGTCAAACTGGTCCGCGACGCCAGCACAAATAGCGCCTATGCTTTGAAATGCCTCGTGAAATCTCGGATCGTCGAGAACAATCTGAAAGAACATGTGCTCAACGAAAAGCGCGTGATGATGTCGCTCGACCACCCGTTTATTCTCAAGCTCTACAGTACGTACAAAGACACCAAGTACATCTATCTCCTCCTTGAGCTGGCGTTGGGCGGCGAGCTGTTTACGTACTTGCGTCGTCGCGACCGCTTTGAAGAACCGGTCGCCAAGTTCTACATGGCCAGTATTGTACTCGTGTTCCAGCACATGCACTCCAAGAGCATCGCCTACCGAGACCTCAAGCCCGAGAACATTCTACTCGACACCGATGGGTACGTCAAGCTCGCGGACTTCGGGCTCGCCAAGCTTGTGACGGACCGGACGTGGACGCTGTGTGGGACCCCGGATTATTTAGCCCCCGAGATCATCCTCAACAAGGGCCACGACAAAGCGGTCGACTATTGGGCACTTGGCATTCTGATTTTTGAACTGCTTACGGGCTCGGCGCCGTTTTTTGCGCAAGATCCAATGCAGATCTATGCTCTGATCATCCAAGGGAACATTAAATTCCCTGTCTTCTTCGGGTACGTTTTGTTCATGGCTTGATGTTCGGATGATCATAGGAATCGATCTGATTCTTGTAATTATTGATGTGTTATAGGCGGTCTTGTATCGACCTCGTGCAGAAGCTGCTGTGCCAGAACCCGGCACGGCGGCTTGGCAGCATGAAGAACGGCATTAAAGATATTATCAACCACAAGTGGTTCTCGGGGTTTGCGTGGGACGCGCTGCTCGAAAAGACGCTCAAGCCGCCGCTGGTCCCACAGGTCCGTGATGCCTTTGACACGTCCAACTTCGAGGATTTTCGGCACGAGCAAGAGGATACGGGGCTCGAGTGTGACTGGGACCCAGATTTCTGATGAAAAAAGAAGAAACGTGGGACAACCGAGTGGACGGTCTTTGTTCTGATGAGACATGGCTACAGTTTGGACACCCCCTGAAAAAGCATCTGGTTATTCCAAGGTTGCTCAAAAAGGGAATAATGGGTACATTTCATCATGGCTCTGGCAGTTTGCCAACTGCGAGCTTGCGGAATTTATCAATCAGCTGCGCCGTCGTCTGGTCCGTAGGCGGTTGGAAGCGGATATCTTTATGCGCCTTTGGTGGGTAGTACGTTTGATTGTTAAATCCCCTCTCCTGTTCAACAAGAGCATTGCAAAGGTCAGTCTCGCCAAGCGAAATTCTTTCGCACCGCAATATCGATTGGAATGCACCAGCTCTTCTCTGGATGGCGTCTCGTCGGCACTGCTCCGTCTTCGTTGGGTTGTTTCTGTAGATGTTGAGATAGTGTTCCGAGTCATTGGGAGGGACGCTGTGGGGCTTTCTTGCGCTGGCGATTCCGGTGGTGGCTGCTGTTTCAGCTTTGTTGGTGTGAGCAGTTCCTGCAGATCCAGCGCGTTCATGCCGACGCGAAATGAAGGCTTGCCTTTGGCCATAGGAACAAGGTGCTTGACTGGTGTGGCTTTTTTCGATCGAATTACTGTGCTGGTAAGTGGATCGTACATCCGCGACGCCGACTACAGCGTAGTCGCAGAAATGTTAGAGAGGGATAAACACAACCGAACGGTGAAATCTCCTCACCTCTGGACGATGGCCGAATGAAGCGGAATGCAATGTGCGCTGGGTTGCATAATGTGGATGCGTCGGTGGTGTGTGCTTGGATGCCACACGCAGTGTGTTGGTCTCGTGGTGCAACGCGTGGTTCTTGGGTAGCGATCTCAGCTCCCTCGGGTCCACTGTAATCACGCTCGGCGGCGAATAGTCCGATGGGCGATACGCCACCGGGGCGGCTGCCCCCATAAACTCGGGTCGAGCTCCAGGTGCGAATCCGGAGCTGGCCATGATATCCGCAGCGTCATTGATGAACTAGAAAGGTCACATTAATATCATCATCTCTTAGAGCTTTTCGAGTGACAACGTACGCTCGAATGGTTGTGCCGGTTCTCAAGGATACGTGGCGAGCTGCTGATCGTGTTCATATAGAAGCGTGGATTCTACGGACACAAATCCCCACATCCCATTCTTGGTGTGAAATGAAGGCCTCATCCATCATTGTACGTAATTCGTGCCGCCTGGCTGTACCTTGTTGAAGTTAAGACGCTCGTACTCGTCGGCGAGCTGGCGTTCCATACAGAACGGGTTCGCATCGACATCGACGTGCGGGACCCGCTCGCGCTTTTTGGCGTGGGCCGTCAGAAGGGGGCCACCTACGTGCGCGTGCTCGCGATGGAACTTCTGCAGCTCACGCAGCATGAGCTGCTCGCGCTGGCGCTCCTCAAACGAAAGCACAGGTGTCGGCATGATCGTACTAGCGCGCTCGCGTCTCCGACAGACAGGAGCCTAGCGTTTAGTCTGGCGTGTAGTTGATAGTCCTGCGACACCAATACAGTCTGTACCAAGATGAACACGAAGCGTTCTGACTCTTCTTATGCATCGTGGAAGGATGTGTCTGTCTATCTTGGGCTGCTGTGAGGTGGGGCGAATTCCAAAACGCAAGCCAAACCGAGATCCTCACTGTAATTGGATTTTCACTTTTGTTTGCTGGATTTGGTGTTTTCTCTGTTTGACGCAGTGCAAAAAGAAACACGAATGGAAAAAAACGCAGTGTGCGGGAATCATGCAAAACGAAGCAGAGCAAACATGTTGAAGTTGAACAGGATTCGTCCCAGCTGTTATTTTTCGTTCTTGGAGCTTTCACATGGCTTCGTCTGCTCCTTTGGGATGGCATTTTTTGCGCCTGAACGAAATAATTCACATAAATCATGTCCGAGCAAGCCGCGAGTAAAGCGTTGTATTTTCGTTATCTGGGTCAGTGCGCTTTTATGGCGTTCCTGAAGAAACAAAGAAGTGTGGCGCTTCGTTCGTTTCGACTTCCAGGCAGGGATCACCTAGTAGTCTACAGGATCGCACCTGCTGTTCCAGCTTGTAGCCAGTAGTGACCCGGTCGCGTGAGCACCTTTGCCAGAACAATCATGCCGCTCATCAACCGCTAATTAGACTCGATGTTTCTATTGGCTAAGCACCTGTTTAGTACCATAAATTAGCCACTCGGTTGATTTCACCTGCTGAAAAAACGGTTTTTGCTGAGAGGTCCTTGTGCATTTTGTTTTTTGCGTGTGCAGCTGCGTGGGTGGCTTGTCTTTGCGGGCCGGCTTCAATTCAAACTTCCCAATCCTATCCATTTTGACAGGTTCGCCTCCCATCTCCCCAAGCGGTAGGCTCCCAAACGTTCAGCTGCTTGGCATGTAGTTTCACAGGGAGTGCCAGTGCCATTGTTCGAGTCCCACCCAGCCATGTTGCTGCTCGAACCCACCACCAAACCAAGAGGAGTCGCAAAACCTGTCATATTTTATTGCAGACGAGAGGGACCAAAAACACTTTCTTGCTTGCCCACTCTCTCTCTCTCTCTCTCTTCGCCCGCCAAACGCAAGACCACGCCCAAGACTCAACGGTTTCTTCCCTCATTCAGTCAGTCACCTCGCTAGAGCGAGAAGCGAATTCTCTCGCCCTCTGTATTTATGAGCGGGGTCTCCTTCGCCCCCGCGCGGCCACCGACCCGCAGCGGCCTCAGTGGCCTCAGTACTGGCAGTAGTGCTACATACCCGTCGCTCTCGCGCGGGCGGCAGCTCGAAGCCGCCGTTGACAGCTTGTCGTCGTGGTATTTTGAGTATGATGAGCCCAAGTCTGGCTGGCACAACGAGCGCATCCATCCATTGCCCGAAGAGAGCGCGACCTGCGAGCCGCAGCCTTTTATCAACCCTTCGACTTTTGTGGTCGTGGCATCCACGGCATCGTCCTCGAGTTCGTCGTCGGCCGTTACAGTCAGTGAAGTCGTCCAGCCCTTGTCATTGAGGGAGAAAGAACTCGGCTTGATTCGGAATCCACCGAGTAACCAAGACGAAGAAAACGAAGAAGCCAAGCCATTATCGCTCGCAACACAGACAATTGAAGGCCCGGGACTGGACGCGCTGTCGACCGCGCCGCCGTCGTCGCTGCGGAGTCTGCCGCGGTCCCGTGGTGGCTCGGACCAGCGCTCGAGCTGGGGCACACGCACCACAAGAATTCCGTCGAACGCGTCGTCCAGTCAAAATGATTTGGTGGTATCGGGCTGGACCATCCGTGGGAGTGAGAAAAAAGTCATGTACCACATTGACGTCCGCGCGAGCGAGAGCCAGCTGCAGACGTACACGATCCGCCGCAGCTATACGGATTTCAAGCACCTTCACGGCAACCTCTCGGACATTCTAGAGGCTCGACGGGAACACTACATGCAACGGAAAGCCGCCACGGCCACAACCGCCCGCCCCTCTCTCCTGGAGCGGGACAAGTCTTTTTTCGGTGCCTCGATCGGCCGCCCCAGCTTGGAGAGTTCCCGACAACAAAATAACAATCGCCGTGCGAGCCAAGAAATCGACGCTGTCCAAGCTGCTGCGCTGACCGACGACCTCCACGATGCGTGGTATATGACCTTTACGCTGCCAGCCCTCCCTAACGCTGGATTTTTATCCTACTGGAAACGCCACGACCGTACCCACCTCCAGAACCGCTGTGAGATGTTTCAAGAAATTTTGCGCGCGGCGAACCAGCACCCCGACCTCCGTGACTGCTACGCCATGCAGTCGTTTCTGAGTATTGCACCCTGTGCGATCCGAGAGCGCGGCTCCTCGTACGTCTCGCTCTGTGAATACAGCGTGCCACGCCTTGACCTCGAAGAAGAAACGCGCGAACGCAAGAAACTTGCGCGTGAGCGTCGACGGAACAGCAGTGCCCACCCGACGACGTTATCGTTGGAGTAAATTAGTCTGTTTATTTTGTTTATTGTGCGTTTTCTTTGCTGCGGTTGCTTTTTTTCGTGCGTTTATTGCGTTGTTCGTGTTTTATAGTGGTTGTTCTTTGGTGTAAACTTGTGAAAACACTGAGACGATTCCGTTGATTTATTGTAATCTCAGTGTTTTTTCGAAACGCAAACTCATGTGGTTCAAGAAAATTGATTACACGAAAACGGTTTTTCCCTAGTCATGATGCTAAATATTCCCCATTTGATATTTCGTTAGTCGACTGTTCGAGTTGGCGTGAGACGTATCAAAAACATGGCTTCGTTTTTCTCAGTGGATCCCTGTTTCTTTCGACAAGAGTTCTTTCGAGGTCGCCAAATAGACTTTCGAAAACGCGTCTGTCCGTGTGGGTTGGGCACGGATCGAAATCCGGCTGCCGTGCTTGGCTTCGTTCTCGGCCGTCGAAAGATCGTGCAGCAGCTTGGCCATGGCCAGTGTCTGCTCGGCGGTCTCGAACCGCTGCGCGTCGGGTCGGTTCATCAGCAAGGTCTGGACTATCGGGCCACCGTGAAGCACACTGCCATTGGGTGAAATGTGGTCACTAAACGGGTTCGCCTTGGACGGTGCCACGGGCGACGGCTCGCCCGTGTACTGGTTGGCGTCCACAACGTAGAGGCGATCGACGAGGCGGTCAAAGCAATGGGGCGGCTGGCACATGTAGTCGAAAAACGTATTGCTGGGTACAACCGCAATCTACCATAAAAGGGGGTGACAAAGAGAGGGAGGGGTGAAAGAGGGGAGGGGTGATACTAGGCGTTGGCATAGACCTACCGCTGTGGGGGTGAGTGGGATTTGGAGGTCGCGGGCGATCATACTGACGAGGTCCCTTGCATATGTGGGGATCAATCGCCGGTGAAACGCCTTGCCCATAAAGGTCAGCCTACGACTCTTGGCAATGGAAAACGTCAGCATCTCCTGAGCAAACCGCACGAGCTCTTTCTGGTCCATGAATTCTTTTTCGTCCAACCCGACGGCCTTGACGAGCGACGCGAAAAACTCAATGGTCATAAACACTGGTACACCGCTCTCATTGTCCTCATCGTCCTGGCGGGCTTCAGATGGCTGGCAATCCAGCAATGGAAGCAGCGGCACGCGACCGCCTGCAGGCGAGAACGAGAGACCACCATCCGCGATGGACGGCGAGGTCGCTGGAGTCTGTGTAATCAGCGTACCCCCCGATCGTTTCGACGGCGATGTCGGACTCTCACTGCCGCTGCCTCTTGGCTGTAACGACGCTGGCGACGATGAGAGGATGCGTTTCTTGTGGCTCTGGATCTGCTGCTTGCCCGTGGTGAGCGTGAGCCGTACGCGGTCACACGTCGACTCCATAACCTCCTGCGAGAGTCGAAGGTTCTCGGCGAGGTCCTGGATATCGGCGCGGACGCGACCGCGTTCGTCGAGGCTCTCGGCCCCAATGATATTCACCTGCTTGTCGACAAGAATCGAGAAGCCGTAGATGGCATCGCGTAATTTTTTGACCGATTTTTCGATAATCACGAGTTCCTCTCTCGAGCAGTCGACAAGTTGGAGGGCTTCGAGGAGAATTGTGTTTATGCGGCGGTCTTGCAGCGCCGAGATTTTCTTCCGGACCGGCGATGTCGGCGCAGCGTGGAGTGGTGTCCCGTCGCTGCAATAGGCAACACGAGGGGGGACGCACGGCGGCGGCCGCTGCACTGGATCGCTGAACGAGCCGAGGGTCGCATTTGACGCGTCCTGGTCATAATCCTCCTCGTCTGGTAGTGATTGTTTAACAGTGTAGCTTATTTTCTCCACACTTGCTGGTGAGATACCGTAGGGGACGCCGTCATGGTCGGTAAAGGTGACGCGCTTCTTCGTAGGCATGGCAGGTGCAAGAGGAGGAGGTAGGAGGAGAGTGGCGAATACACTGTTTGGGCCCAAGAGCACCTCAAGCGGTCAATCGATTCATGGGGTCTCGTTTCTATCCTGGTACTAATACTTAGCCATTAGACTGCGACTCAAAATAGCTGGTACCGCGTTGGGACGATTGGGACCGTCTGCCAACCATGGGGAGACAGGTATAGTAGCGTGACGCTCGGCGCGTCAGCATCCGCTGCCAGCAGCAGTGGTCAGCGTCAGCGTCAGCGTCACCTTCATCAGCACCATTCATAGTAGCTCAAATGTCGAGGTCGTCGTCGAGGTCGTCGTCGTCCCAGTCCGGATCATCATCATCAATAAACAGCAGATTATTGACCACATCGGCTGTGGTCCTTCGGTGCATGTACGGCAGCTCGACATTGCGCTTGGCGGCTTCTTCCTCGGCGCTGATCGACAGGTTGAAGCCGACTTCGTTGGCTGATACAGGCAGCGCCTTGCCACTGCCGATCGTTTCTCCCGACGTAGGATGGACCGTTCTCCCTACGTCGTTGGGTGTCTTTGTCTTGGTCACCGTTCTATGCGACCCACCCGTGGCTGGAACTGCTTCTCCATCGGAACTATAGGTCATCCGTCCATTTGTGACCTGGAAGTATTCCACGCTCTCGCTCGTTCGTCCATTCTACTCAAAGCAGTAAATGCACAGTCAGTGTCGCCGGATCTCAAACTATACGTATCCCAAGCACGGTACTATACCTTTTTCTTACGGAGAAGCAGCACCATGCCGTGCATACGCTTGGGGACCTCGCGTCGCCTTTCCTTGGCGAGGATCGGATACGCACGCAGTGACGCTGGCGTCTCGACCTGGACCACGGCGGTGGTCTCGTGGGCGAGCGTCTGCACGATAGCGGACGCATTTACGGTCACCAACGCCGATGCATTCAAGCGGAAGACCACCGAGCCGACCCGAAAGTCGGTTCTTAACTGCCGCAGCCAGCGGAGGATCCGCGCGAGGGGATAGATCTCCAGCAATACGTTAAGCGAGTCGATTACGACGACATTCGGACGCGCCGAAAGAGGTGATTCGGAAGAGAGAGCGTGCGGTTTACTTAGAATTGTTTCCAATTCGTTCTGTATCTTGGTAAGGAGGGATGATTCGACTGCAGAGTCTGTAAGCGGCGCCTCGAGCCAACTCCAATCGGCTGACAAATCAATCGCCACAAGCTTCTCAGACGCGGCCTCACGTGCTGTAGTGAACGACGGCTCAAGTGTGATCAGTGCGACGCGATGCGTCTTTCTTGAGGCAATCATCTGTTCAATTCAAGGCGAAAATTAGAAATTGTTGCGAGCGGATCAGTGGATTTGGCGGCTCTGTACCATCTCCACAATGGACGCCACGACGGCGCGAGAGGCGCCGTGCACGTGTGTGTTCTCTTGCACCATAACACACTCACAGCGGTGCGCTGTAGTCCACGTAGAAGCTGCGGCCACCGCCGCCAGCGGCGTTGGGAGCGCGTCCGCCGTCACGCATTTCTGCACGAAATACTCCTCCATGATCGCCTAGCTTTGACCACTCGTGCACTTGATTGGCTCACTTTGGCGCGCACAGTTATTGTGTCGAAAAGGTTATTACGACACGGCTTCAAACGTAACCAGTGGCCAAAACGTTTCCGGTTCCAAGAGAACATGGCTACAAACCGCACCTGAGAAGGACTGGACTACAAACATACAAAAGGAATTACGAAATCTCCAGTGGGCGTTTCATCTCCCCCGCATGATAGTGACCCGCCGGAGGAAAGCCGATGATCAGGGTTAAAACCACCATTCGGTGCGTGTGGGGCTTCTAGATACAGAGTCATGGCAGTAGTTGGTGTCAACCATCCCAAGACGAGGCGATTTCTGTATTTTTGTGTCTTTGCTGTATTTATCACAGGTCTTAGTGCATATTTTTGGTCTTGTCCCTGGAAAGCCACCATGTCATTCGAGTTGGCCTACTGTATGTGCTCTCTGTTCTTCCTCACTTCTTGCCCTTCTTCTTACCACCCTTCTTGCCCTTCTTGTTGGCGTCGTCGTTTTTTCGTTTCTCTTCCTTTTTCGCATGGAACAAACGGTATGCCACTTGAATGATCCGCGCGGCTGTGTTTTGAGCCTTGCGCTCTTCTTTGCGGAGTGCTTCGAGCTCGAGCACGCGCGTGCGTTCTTCTTCTTTTTGCTGGATCGCGGCCATTTCGTCTTGCCATCGCTTTTGGAAAATATCGAGTTTCTGGGCATTTGCGGCTTTGTGGGTCTGGAGCAGTTGGAGCTGCTGCTGCTTGGCGTGGAGGTCCTGCTGATACTTGGTCGTCCACTCGGAGAGCTCCACAACGAGCTGATCGTGGCGATCTTTGAGAAACGCGACGGTCTCTTCGTGGACACGGGTCTCGGTCGTGCATTTTGCTTGAAGCTCTTTGATTTTGTCGTCTTCTTCTTCTAAAAGCTGGTTGTACATGCGTGCTGTGCTCGACCGCTTGGCTTTGGCTTCGCTGCGGGCATAGCGAATATCGATCTGCGTCTTGGATTTGACCGCGAGCAGCTGCTCTTTGAGCTGGAGAATCGTGCTCCGGTGGTCCGTAACCTCCTTTTGGTGGTCATTTTTCTCGCGCTGCAAGTCGGCACTCAAGCGCTTGACTTCGTCCACGGCTTCGCGCTCTTTCTTGAGGATTTGGTGAGCTTTTTCCTGGGCACTTTGACCGTCGTGGACATAGGCTAAGAGGGTATCGAAGGTGCCGTGCTTTTTCAACTCGGCCATGGTCTGGGAAAGTAATTCCATGAGCCCTTCGCGTTCTTGCTGAATTTTCAATAGGTTTCCAGCAAAATTGGGGTTCTCTTTGAGGTTGCGGCAAAGGCTCTTGGTCGATTCGCGTAAGAGCCGACTCACTTCCTGGATCTCGCGTTGGTTCTCTTTAAACTTGGATTTGTTGGCGAGGCCCTATGGAATGCCCACGCAGAGAGTGTGGTGACTCTTCCTCCCTACGCCTCTTGACCTATCCGTACCTTGAGAACCGTGCGCTGGGCAATGAGCTTTTCATATTTGGCTTCAAGCTGCCGCTGGTCTTGGATGATCCGTGAGATCTCTTCGCCGACGATCTGCGAGAGCTCTTCGCGGTGCTGGAGAATGTCGGGGGTGATGCTCCCCAAGAAGCTGAGCTTCTCGAGTGCCTCCTCCAGAATGCCACACGCCCGAAGGCTCTCGGTCGACATGAGTTTGTACGCTGCCGCCATCGGGATTTGCTTGTCTGTCACGCAGTCGCTGGCAAAATGCAACACGAATTCGTGCGCGACGCTTCGGCACGCACTAGTAGTACAGTATTTTGCATTATCGCATACATCATTTCTATTATATTATCTGTTTTCATAGTTACTCAAGTGTCAAGTAATTAATAACGGACTACTGGTTTCGACAGGGTATTACATAAGACAGCAATCTACTCATCGCGATCTAGTTGCACCATATTTTGACCCTACTCCGACTCACATTTTGCCCTTGGCGTTGGCGTTGCGAATAGCATTCTCGAGTTCGTCCCATTGCGCGGGTGCTACTTCGCCCAATATATTGAACTCACCGGCATTCGCAACGGTCTCGCCGCCGTCAAAGCGGATGATCTCGCCATTGAGCCAGCTCGCATAGTCGCTCGTCATGTAGGTCGCCAAGTTGGCGAGCTCGGGGATCTCGCCAAAACGCTGGAGCGGATTGTTGGTCCGCAACCTTTCTTCAAAGGCACCGGTGGGATCGAGTCGGTCGAAGGCGCCTTTGGTTTTGATTGGGCCGGGGGCAATGCCCACAAAGCGAATGCCGTACTTGCCCCACTCGACCGCGAGCGACTTGATCATGGCCTGCGAAATGTGACCATACGAATAATGAGATCTCTTTTTACCTCTTTGAGGATCTACAGAGGTACGTACGCTGACGCCGGCCTTGGCGGCGGCCGAGGGGACCACGTACCCCGACCCGGTCTCGGCGTACGTGGTCGTAATGTTGAGAAAGACACCGCCATTGTCTTCCCGGATCATGCGCTTACCCGCGTCCAACGTAACGTTGGCGGTCCCCTTCAGGACAATATCGACAATCGTGCCAAAGCCTTTGGCGTTGAGACGCTCAAACGGCGAGATAAAATTGCCGGCGCTGTCCCAAATCAACAAACACAACTCTCGTCAGACACCAACAGAAAGCAGTCTTTTCTATCAGGACGTACGCATTGTTGACAACGATCGTGGGCACGCCAGCGGCTTCCTCCAGCTCGTCCAATGCAGCCTGGACCTGGTCGGCGTCCCGCACGTCGGCCTGGAGGGCAATCACTCTGTTGCCGGTGATCTCTTCAATCTCTTGCGCCGCGAGATCGACGACACCGCGCTTGCGGCTCATGATAGCGACCGTTGCCCCGAGATCCGAGAGTTTTGTGGCGATGCCACGGCCGAGGCCGGTACCGCCGCCAGTGACCAAGGCGATCTTGCCTTTGAACGAGTCCTTGGGCAGCATGTTCGCGGTCACGATGGGTGACCGCGCATTCGCGGTCGAGAAGAAGCGGCGCGCAATGGGGAGACGCATGGGGAATCCAGAAATGAGGATGGAGAATGAGAGGGAGGTAGAGAGAGACACCTAGTGCTCGCGCCGGATCTCGTGCGTTTTCTTGGTAATTCCGTCGTGTGTGGATGTCGATTGAACCAATCAGCTTGAAGTTCAAGGGTAAATACCGGTTTTAAAAAACCGGTATGAAGGGTTGATACCGGTTTCTCATTACCGGTATGATACCGTATTTTGCATCCTTTCGAGCTGACGTTTTGGGATTTTGGACAGTCCGTTCGCCTTTTTTTCGCCCAGTGTGCATGGAGCTTTTCGATCAGACAGCGGCAACGTAGCGGTTCGGGTGGGTCACGACCGACAGCGCCAGCGCTGCGTAGCGATCACCAATGACGAAGCAACAGGTACGAGCGCATGCGCATGGATGTGGTGAGTTAGCTAAGCTATCATACACTGACGCACGCTGCGTGGGTGGCGAGAAATGCTAGATTGCAGCCAGCATGGCCAAGCGGAAATCGATTGGGTTGGCGAACCTCGTGGACGCGACGCCGCGGTCGCCGGTGCATACAGCGAGGAAAGAGCGCAAGCACAAAACAGCGCTGCTAGCTAGTGCAGCAGTCGCAAAAGACGGCGACAATGTGTCGGCAGCGTCGCCCACAACTGGCGTCCAAGTGCCGTGCGCCGATATTCCAATGCCCCAACTGGAAGAAATCGACCAGAGTGAGGAAGACGAGACGACGAAGCAAGACACAGACGGCCATACAGAGCGAGATGACTGTATGTCCGCTGCGATTATCGAACCGACGACACCACGCGGCTCAGCCGTAGCTGCAGTTGCGCTGTTTGACGCCATTGCGAATGACGCGTATTTCGAGGTGCTGGCTCGTTTGGGAATTGAATTATGTGGAAACGAAGACGACGCACAGCGTCTCCGTGGGACTGCCCAGAGGAATTTCAGTGTCCCGTCGGTTGTCAACGTGAATGCGTTTCGAGATTCGACCCATGGTAAGACCCTTCTCCACCAAGCCTGCAAAATGGCCAATCTCCAAGTCGTCAAACACCTGCTTTTCCACGGCGCCAGCACCGCCCAGCAGTGTGTGATGGGTCGTACACCGTTTCACGATATCATTTCTTCGGGCAAGCGCGAGCTTGCCCTCCCACTCCTCGAGGCTTTGCTCGAGTACGAGCCCCGCAGCATTTCTCTGGTCGACATTAATGGCACCCACGTGGTCCACTTGGCCGCGATCCACGGCTGTCTCGATGTCGTCCAGTGGTGCGCTCGGCTCGCATCTCAGTCGTCACTCGAACCACTGATATCCATGTCGATCACATCGTTTAGTGGTCGCAATGTGCTCCACTATGCCGCTTACAATGGCCGCCTCCGCGTGCTCGAGTGGGTCCTCCAAGACGACCTTACCCAGACTCCGTCGATTGCATCACTCGATGTCAATGGATACTCGGTCCTCCACTACGCCGCCATGGGCGGACATCTCAATGTCTGTCAGTGGCTTGTGTTTTGTGCGCCGTCGCGCCGCGACCTCAATATCGTTGGCACCAACAGCGATGGCCATACAGCCCTCGATCTCGCCAAGCAATCCGAACTCCAAGCATTTTTCGAGCAAGTCTCGCAAGTGCCCGACGCACCGAGTGATGTCGAGTGCATTGGTGTCGACAGTACGTCCATCGGAATCACGTGGAAATTTGAACCAACTGTGTTGGATCCACATTTGCGGGACGAGCTGTCCCCCAAATGGTTTGAACTCGAGTACTGTATCAAACCCGCGGGTCTCCGGCGCGCCAGCGCGATGCTCTCGATGCTCATGATCGTACCGTCCGAAACAGCCAGTGCCGCCGCGCTGTCAGCGTCATCGTACCTGTTAGACTGGGATTCACTGGATGTCCTCATCCAACCGGACGCAAACGAGTACTGGCTCACGGGCCTTGAAAGCGACTGTGAATACCTAGTCCGCATGCGCACGTTCAATCGAAATGGCTACAGTGAATACTCTGTCCCCAGTCTCAGCGGCGAGTTTACGACAACTGCGTTGTCGAGTGCAAAACCAACGCTTCGGAAGAGTTCGTTCTTCAACGTGCTCGTGTCGCTGCCGCCGAAACGATCGCTGGCGATGGCGTTTATTGGAACAGTCCACCTGGAATTGCTGGAAGCTCGCCGGCTACTGCATTGCTCTTCAGTACAGAGTCGTCAGCGAACGAGCCGCCAAGGCGTGGCCGACCAAGGCCGGTTCTTTGGGGTTATTACACTCCAGCTTCCTCTATCACCCACAAGCGAGAGCGGAGTTATACCACCGCATCGAAGCATCTTCCGCTCAGATCCTGGGGTGATCGCGACGGATACTCGAACGCCACGGTGTCTTTATCGCATCCGCACGGATTTTGCGTCCGTTCAGCAAAATCTCCTCCTCGCTGGAAGTCTCCACGCGTTTCGCCATCCACAATTTGATCTCCAGACAAAATTACGCGTGCCTGAAGCGTTGGACTCGGAAGTGACTATTGAAATCCACCACGAGACACCCACGAGTGTGGGTGTAGCGAGTGTGGTCGGGAGCGTCCGGATTCCCCTGCTGGAATTGGTGCGTGGATTTCCTGCCAAGATGCAGTGGCTCTCACTCCGCCACAGTGGGGAATCAACAACCTCCAATGACTGTAACGAGACCCACGGGGAAGTACTCATTCGCTCGCTCTTTCTCGCCGACGGGGTCACGAGTCTCCCGCATCCACACAACGGCAGTGTGCTCTGCTCAACTGCGGAGGAATTGCTGGACGACAGCGAAGGTGCCGTAGCCACTGTGAGTCTCGCGACGGCGTGGTCGTCATCCGATTCCCCCACGAGTACCGTCAGTGACAGCCCACCGACTAGTCCATCGCAGGTTCGATCCAGTCCTCTCAGCGTCCCGATCGAGTCGATCAAGTACGACGCCCTCGGCTTTCGCCTCTGGCCGACACACGAGATCCCACTGCTGCGCACGTACGAATACTATCGCCTCCACCAGCACACCGTTGCCCAGCAGCAAGACGCTCTCTGGTTGCGCTTCCATCGAGAGCAAATCAAGAATAATTCTCCCGCCAGATCAGACTTACGAGAAGAGTCACTGGCGCAGGCCCTCGCTCGTGACGAGAGCGACATGGCAGTCTACGAGCGATCGAACAGTCGAAAGTCAAGTCGGCTCCGGCGTCTCGTTTGGGGTGGGATCCCGCCAAGCAGTCGACGCATTCTCTACACGCGGATGAGTGGGGCAGACAGTAAGCGACGCGCGGCGATCCGAGGGTACTACCAGCAGCAATTGCAGCGGGCAATGACGCTCCAGACCGCAGAGTCAGATCGCCATACTGAAACCAGTAAGTTTGAGACTGCCCGACGGCAAATCCAAGTGGATTTGAAGCGGACGTTTGCAGCAAACCAATCGTGGATCAATTCCAGTGATGGAGAGGCGGCCCTGGAGCGCGTGCTCCTGGCGTATGCAGTTCACAACGAGCGGATCGGCTACTGCCAGTCCATGAGCTTTATCGCCGGCCGCCTGCTGTGTCTATTTCACGCGAGTGAGGAGACAAGCGACGAGAGAGAGATTGAAGAAGATGTGTTTTGGCTATTGGCTGCACTGTGCGAGAACTACTTTCCGACTAACTATACCAAAGGCATGGACGGTCTTCACGTCGATGGGCTCGTGCTCGAGACACTATTGCAAAAACGGTTACCCAAGGTGACGCGTCACTTTCACGTCGTGCTCCATAATCCCCCGCAGATGGGGCTATTGCTGGTCACGGGCTGGCTGCTGCCGGTGTTTTGTGCGGTCTTTCCCAGCGAAACCAGCGCGCGATTGCTGGACGTGCTGTTTTACGAAGGCTCCGAGGTTGTATTTGCTCTCATCCTTACGCTCTTGCGGATGGCCCAGCCGCAGATGATCCATGAGACCACGGATTATATGCAGTTATTTCGCCTTCTTAAAGACCGCGATCAGCGGCTCCACGACACGGCACTGCTCGTGGAGATTGCAATGGACGAGCACGTGCTGATCGAGGACGAGATCCCGTCGCTGCGAAAACAGTGCCAACAATCGTACGAGAAAGTGCGACGCGCACAGGAGCTTGTGCAGCTCCAGCAGCAGCACGAAGGACAGCGACGGGGAAGCCACGGTCCGTCCACGACGACCTACTTCTGATCGAGAGAAGCTGCGCGAGGCACTGGCCGCAATCGCTAGGGACCTCACACAGCTCGCCCGAGCAAGAGGGTGATGGTCGTAGCTGCCAACCGCAACGGATTGAAAGTGAAGTGGACGGCTGCATCCCATGTGATGGAGGAGATAATTTTGGAGCTTTGAGGGATTGCGGGTGCTAAGTTTTCGCCAAGAACCCGTACCGGTCTGCCATGATCGCCAAGCCGCTACAAATCTGCCTCTGCCACCGATCACGGCGCACCAACCGACTGTGCATGATACGTGACCCTACTGGCACCACCATCATAGACCAAGGCGTCTCTGTAGCAGAGAATCGTATCGTGCTGGCTAGCAGGAGAGTCACTACGCTGGTCGACCACTGCGGGCACCAGCGCGTCTTGTAAGAGAGACTACGCGAGTGTGCGAGTCGAACAAGCACAGTCCTGCAAGTGGAGCCGACTCGGAATAACGAATAAGATAAAGAACACGCGCGGTGCCGACGCTACCACCTTTCGGAGGCGTATTCACGCGATACTTTGCGGGCTGAATGGCGTTGAGAAATCGAACAAGAATGAAGTTTTTAAGAACGACAAAGCACAGCACAAAGCGATGGACACTGACTGCCGTACTCCTCATCGGTTAGCAAAACCCACTCGGATCTACTGTCACAGTGGAGACTACCTCTTGGAACTGCTTTCTGTGCGTGGTCTCGATGGGTCTCGCATCCGTGGTCCAACGAAGATTTGGGAGCCGCATTGTACTGGAATTGCCAACTGGCCAAACTGTATCCATATCAATAATGAGAGGTTTCTGTCCCAAATATATATTAGACGGGTTTTGTATGGAGTAATGCAGGAAATAAGGTACCTGCCAGACCGGGTTTCCTTTTGCCGCGTCCAGCATTTCCGCCTTTTGAACGGCAACCTCAAAGGCATCGCCAAAGAGGAAACCAGCGTGTACATCGCGTGGATTTGCGCGCGACCGACGAAAGCTACGCGAATATAGACTGCGTGAAACGATGGAATTAACATCAAACGTTAAGACACCGCGAAGGAAGCGTGCGCGGCGAGAAACTGGCGCCGTTACAACAACCACTACACCGCCACCGACCACACGGTCGTCGCCGGGGAACGGCCTGCGCAGCAAAGACGACGGCGCGCGCGTCGTGTGGCGCGACTCGCCTGCCGAGAAACAGATCCGCGTCTCTGGTACGGGCAAGCTGGCACAGCAGGAAGAAGTACAGGGCTTTGTAGGGCGATTGGCAAGGGCCAGTGGGTTGCAGTCGCCGCCAGGGCTGACGCCAACACACGAACGCGATCCATATCTCGTTACCACCGACAGCGACGAGCTTGTAGACTGCAGAAGGAAGAAACGCAAGGGCGAGAGATGCGACCAGCAGTCCAAGCGGTCGTCGCTGACGCGACTAGTGCCGGTGACAGGACTTGCGATCACGCCACCGCTCCCTGGCCATGAGGCGAGCTCGGCGTCGCGCCATATTCTATTCAGTCCCGAGTCCGAGGCCACGACCACCACAAGGAGTCGTCATCACCAGGAGACAGTGGCGGTGGTTATGACCACAACACAACGCTCAAGGATGCGCACGTCCTCTCGTACTGGAGAATCCCAGGACGAACTAATGCTCCTGGATCAGCTCGATGAGCGGCTCTCCCGAGAGACACCGGAAGACGCCCACGCCCAGACAGCGACGGTTTCTACTGTACCGTTGACGTCGGCATTCACGACACCACCACGGCCCAACAACACGCGCGTCGAGTCATCCGTCACGACAGAAGTGACTCCTCCCGTCACCGTGCAGCAGAAGCTCGAATTTGAATCGCCCGATTTTACCGAAGAATCGTGGGAGCTGCTCGATCAGCTCGAGTTTCAAGCCAGCCAGCAGATCACGAATCGCCGCAACGGTGGGCTCTCGCAATCGACCCAGTCCCAGATGTTCTCCCAACAGGTTCTCCCACCTGCTCCTACTCCTCGTCCATTGCGTCATTCTGTTGTTGTATCATCGACTAAACATACTGTTTCTCCATCTACCGAAGCGTATCCGGTGGTAGTGACCTCGCCCCACGCCACCGCACAGCCACCACCGATCTATCCGGAAAATTCGCCGGCCGTCGACAAAAGGTTAAGTTTCGACGAAGCCGTCTCCACAGTTCCAGAAAAAAGCAGTTTAGAAGTGCCCGACGCGAATTTCAAGCGTCTGCTCGTGCTCGAAGTCGATCGCGACCACTATCATCGGCGCGTGGTCATGCGGCTGCTTGGCGAGGAGGAAAATCACATCGAAATCGAACTTCGTGCGGATTGGTATGACACGAACGTCGATGCTGGAGATACGGTTCATCTCATTTTATCCGAGCGAGACAGCTCTGGCTTTTTTTCCCGAGACTATGCGGCAAGTGTTTGTCAGAAAAGCTTAGGTCTTGTTCACGACAACGGAGTCCAACGGGTTATTGTCGACAACGACCACCATCTCATCATTGTCCACCCCGACATCCTCGTACGTGTCGTGGCGGTTGGCATACACAGGAGGTGACTTATCTGTTTGCTGTACCCAATGTAGGTTTCGCCTACTCGGGTCACCACTAGCTTTGAGTGCCTTCGACGGGCCGTACTCAACGAGACCCTGAATGTTTCACGGCCGACGAACCCAAACGCCCTTCTCGGAACTCTCAAGCACGAGTTATTCCAACGAGGACTCGAAAGCAGCCGGCACGATATTGAGTTCATGCTTGCTGAGGCGCAGCGCATCGTCTCATCAAAGTAGGTGTGGCTTTTTGTTTCGTGCTTGTCATCAGACTAACTAAGCTGCCTGTCAGTGTTTTGAAGCTTATCGAGAGCAACGTGACCGAAGAAACTGCGCTCCGAGAACTGGGAAATGTAATGCAAGACTATCGAAAGTGGCTCATCGATTCCAGTCACGGTGGAGTGCAGCTCAACCAGGTTCCCGGTGGGACAACGAAGGTCTCGCTGCACCAAGTTCTTACTGTCGAGGAGATGCTGTGGTCCATCAAATGGGGCTTGAAGGGAGCAACGGATGCGACTATTCAAGCCAGTTTCTCCCCGCTCGACGGTGGTGTCGTCATTCCACTGGAATTGAAGACAGGCAGTAAGAAGTACGGGGGCGTTCAACATCAGGGCCAAGTCATGCTCTATACCCTAATGCTCAGTGAGCGTTATCGACAACGGTGCCAAGATGGGCTGCTCATGTACGTTCCCGGAATCGAGACAAATCGAATATCGGCGATGGCGTCCCACATCCGCGGCCTAATCATCGCGCGAAACAAGTTTGCGACCGCAATGGCTCGAGTAAAGGCGATGGGTAGCTCCTCCTCCTCCCATCACCAACAAGCTCTTCCGTCAATGCTGCGACGTAAACATGATTGTGGACGGTGCTTCCAGATTCAAGAGTGCGTACTACATCATGCAGCGGTCGAAAATGGAAGTGCCGAGTCAAGTGGCTTAGAAGAGCTTTTTCAGCGTCAGGTTGGACATCTTGAACAGGCCGACCTCGCCTATTTTCGCAAATGGAATCGGCTGATCGATCTGGAGCATCAGAACGCGGACAAGAATCTTCGCGCGTTGTGGCTTCAGTCAGGAAGTCGACGTGAACGAGACCCCGATTCGTTGTGCGTATCAAAACTCCGACTCGTCAGCGACAATCCAGCCCCAGAGGGATCCTCAGGGTCGGCAACGATGAGGATCTTGTTACTCCGACGAGACCAGCGAGCACCGCCAGATTTAATTTCCTCATCATTTCTCGAGCTTCGCTTCCGTGTCGACGATCGAGTCATCATATCTGTGGAATCGATCGATGAGAAGAACTTACTGGTTCACGTCGCGCGTGGCAGGATTGCGGGACTCACGAGCGATTCGATAGTGCTCGAGACGTTTCAGTCAATCCCGTCTGTGGTGGGCTCCGGTGAATCGATCGTTGGTTCGGAGTATACGTGGCGAATAGACAAGGACGCAATCGTCAGCAGCCTAAGTCGTGCCAAAGAGAACTTGGTGAAGCTTCTCGTCGGCCCAGCTCCTGAAGAAATCACCGAAGGCACCGCAACCCACCTGCGCGCAGACTTGCTGTCCAATGCGATTTCTCAGGTCATGCCATCACAAGCTGCAGAACAAATTGGCGACGTTCGGAGAAAAAAGCTGGTTGTCCATCTCCTGAAGCCTCGCTTTCGCTCGTCAAAGTTCGTCGAGCTTCTTCAGCAGCGTCGGCCACAACGAAGCAGCCCGCAAAATCAAACCGCTGACCTTTCTCACCAGCTTCACGACGAATATAGTCGTCTGAACATCGATCAACAACGCGGCGTAATGAAGGTGCTCAATTCACTCGACTATGCGCTCATTCTGGGCATGCCTGGAACGGGCAAGACATCAACGATTGCATTTACGGTCAAAGTGTTAGTCCACCTCGGTTTCTCCGTTCTCATCACCAGCTATACACACTCGGCCGTGGACAATCTCCTACTCAAGCTGCTCGCGAGTGATATTCCCATGATTCGAGTTGGCAGCTCCAAGCAAGTGCACTCGTCGCTCGAAGCATACACGCTGGAGCACAGCATTGGTGGCGAAGGAAGTGGAATAATGTCTGTCGAAGCAGTTGAAGCCAGGATAAAAGGAGCCAAGGTCGTCGGCTGTACATGCCTGGGGGTGAATAGCCACGTGCTCTTCTCTAAACGGCGTTTCGACTTCTGCATCGTGGATGAGGCGACACAAACCACAGAGCCCGTGGTGCTCGGTCCTCTTCGCTGTGCCGACACGTTCGTGCTCGTCGGTGATCACTACCAGCTCCCTCCACTCGTCTCAAACGCGCAGGCGAAGAAAGAGGGCATGGACGTGAGTTTATTTCGACGACTCTCCGAGGCACATCCCGAAGCCACGCAGCAACTCAGCTACCAGTACAGGATGAACAGCGACATTATGATGCTGGCCAATCGGCTGATTTACGCCGACAAGTTGAAGTGTGGATCCCACGAGGTGTCCTCCAATCAATTGGCTCTGTATCTACCCGTAGAGCTTCAATCACCGAAAATCCAAGCTGCGTGGCCACTGCAAGTGCTTCAAAGTCGGCAAGGTGTGCGGTTCATCAACACGGATGGCGTGCCCGATGTGGGCGAGAAATCAGTTGATTATGCTCAGCGGTCTCGGAAACTGGAGAATGTGGTGGAAGCTCGAGTTGTCGCTGTTCTCGTGCAGCTTCTGATCGCAGGCGGCGTCCCGCCAGCCGAAATTGCTGTCATCTCTCCGTTTCGAGCCCAAGTGTCTGTGGTAGTACAACAATTGCGTGACGTCTTGGGGCCTGCAGCGACCCAGATTGTCGAAGTCAGTACGATTGACAAGTATCAGGGGAAGGACAAGGATGTTGTGCTGGTGTCGTTTGTCCGCTGTAACCCGGAGAACCATGTCGGCGAGCTGCTCACTGACTGGCGTCGCATCAACGTTGCCTTGACGCGGGCCAAGCAAAAGCTCATTCTTGTGGGTTCGAAGCAAACGCTCTGTGCGGGTAGCTCGCTGTTCCACACGCTCATGGAGCTGATCGTGTCCAGGCATTGGGAGGTCCCGCTGCCGGCGACAGCGATGCGCACATTGACTGAAGTCATCGCCGTTGTGCGGCCGCATAGTTTCGCTCGACTGGAAGCGTTGCAAGGTCAAGTTGAGCCGGAGCCCGAAATTGAGCCTGTGGTGATGTTGCATCAGCAAGCCAGTCACGACATTGAAGCACTTGTGTCTTCGGGCGTGCCAATCCGACGGAACGGCGTTGGTCCATCTCGACAATGGGGTCATACTCGGGCTCCCATCATCAACGATATTATGGGCGAGTACGGTACCGGATAGTTTCTCATTTGCGAGTCATAGCACGTCATGGCACGGACACTGAAGTCAACAGTTGACCCGATATTCAACTAACGCTACTACCATCTAGCCACAATTGGCTTCCCTCGAGCCCGATACGCCTCCAGGTTCACTAAGACTTGTCTACAGTAGAGGACCCGCGCCTTCGCCGTGTACGTGTCTCTACGCAGACCGGTATTTTGTCCATATACCAGCCGACAATTTCGATGGAGCATGCGACTTGCGCTAAAACAGGGGGATCTCCCCAGCTAAGTGTCCCTGGATCCTGGAGGCGGACGGGAAGCCGTACCTGAAAGGGAACCATATGGGTCTTCCGGTCTCCCCTGTGACTACTTCGGTAGTGACGAAGTGAGCGCTGACCGATGCCCTTACCCCGCCTAACCTCGGTTGGGCGAAGCCCGACGCCAGAGATAGGCCATCCAAGAACGACAGCCAGAGGTACCAAGGAGTGATTTCAACCAATCAAGTCGCCATGTCCAAGCCAAGTGCAGGGTCCAAAGTTAGCAGTCCTAGTAGTGTCCGGCAGGCAAGTCGACGGCTGAAGGCTGAGGTGCAACAGCTACTTAGTCGCTAGACGTAAATAAATAGACTTCAACTTCATTATCATCGACTTGCTCTAAAACGAAGACTTGACTTCCAAAACACGATTTAAGGCCAATTATCGTGTTTTTGATTATCTTACTTTTATCTAGATATCATCCACTTTCTATTTTTTTCGAACCGTCGCTGGTGATCTTCTTCGCCCCACGAAACTTTCCCCATGTGGAAAAGCCATAGGGTCTTGACCGCCACCTGGACGCCAGTTCTCTCTCTCTTTCTCTCTGCCTCACTCCCCACCACCCTCCTCTCACCCACAGTACCACCGCTCCTCAACGCTCCATTACCGACGTGTTCTCCTCCCTTATTGAGTAAGCATGGAGTCGTATCGCACGTCTGCACGCGACGGCCTCTGTTCGCTGATCGCCTGCTGCTTCACAGCGGCGCCAGAGCATGGCCCGTCCTCCGCCAGCGGCAACGATGACATGTACCTGAGCCAGCAACAACAACAACAACAACAGAGCACCCGCCGCCTTCCGTGGTTCCTCAGCACCGCCGGCAAAGACAGTATTTCGACCACCCCATCGAGCGCATCGGTTGCTCAACCGTCGAGCAGCTCGGTCGACGATGTGCTAGCGACCAGCCGGACAGCGATCGGCGCCGCGAACCAGCCACCGCCACGCTGGGTCAATGACGACCGCATTGCCGCCTGCCAACAGTGCGCCACTTCCTTTGACCTGTTTACGCGCAAGCACCACTGCCGCGCGTGCGGCCTGGTGTTTTGCACGGTGTGCACAGCCCACCGCGAGCGCGTCGTGCAATTTGGGTTTACAGAAGAACCCGTGCGCGTCTGCCTGGCGTGTGCCGTGGACGCCCGCCTCCAAAACGCGTTTTTTGAGACCCACTTGCCATTGCTCGAGCGTGGCGCCGTGTTTACCAAGCATGGACTATTGCTCAAACGGTTCGTAGCGTTTTCCTTCGTGCGGTCGAAATTGCTGTTTCAGTATCAGACCTTGGATGCGGACACCATGGCGCCGCTCCCCAACGAGATTAAGGCGTTTTCACTGGACCAAATCACGGATGTCCAGGCGGTATCGATCGACAAGGAGAATGGCATGCTGGGGATCCTCATTCTCGTCGGGCCTACCAACGAAGCCCACCGATTGGACGCTGCGACACCGGAGCAAAAGCAGCAGTGGCTCGTGGCTATTGAGAGTCTCCGGACGATCCGCCAGACGCTTGTGACAAGGGAGAACGATCGCCGCGCGAAACAGGCCGAAGCGCAGCACGCCGAACTGCGCAAAATGACCGAGAGCATGAAGATGCTGGAAGAACGCAAAGCGTCGTTCCACCAAGAGCGCATACAGAAGAGGGCGGAGCAGCGCGAAGTACTGCGGGCCAAGTACAAGTTGGGGGCATCGTCGTCCTCACAAGGGAATGCCACGACCGCGGCAGTGTAGACGAGAGAGAAAAATCGAGGAGTGGAGGTAGTAGTGTGGGTGCGTGGTAATGGATACTTATTTTTGTATGGGTGAAAGGAACCAAGATGTTCGGATGTGGAGGAGATGGAAAAGGCGAGAGACTGTGGATACTGGTTGACATTCCAGTGCCGCGACCTCCAGCTCAAGACGACCACCTTCTTGGAAGCTTCTGGATTGTTGTACCAGTGGACTCGGGAGGGTCGTCTTGCTGACAGCGGCCATGACTCGGTACAGTACGCCACTCCCCACTAGCAGTGGACCGCCACGCGACTCGGTCAAATCCTTTTTCGTGCTGGACGCCGCGTGCACTGGTCCTTATAGTACGTGACCACGCCGCCCGCGACCTCCATGCAATCGCGCCACCGCAGACCTCATACTCCGTGCTAACAGCATCATCTGTCGCTTCGTATCTACCAGTTATTCAACTTATTTCTACACTACAATTTCCGTATTACCCAGCAATCTTCTACTTCGAAGTATCTGTCAAAGGGTGTTGGTCTTGTGTACCATGCAGAAATTTGGCTACAAGTTCCTCAGATTTATGGAGCTACTACACACAGAGACACGAGCTGTGGGCTTTCCTCAACTAAGCGTAATGCTTCAGGTACACGATTTCTGTTGGTGCGGGAGCCAGCATTCTAATTCTTGGCGCTAGAGACACGAGAACCTTGCTGACTTGGCGATCCCATAGACATGGGTTCACATCAGGTGGCAATGACACGCACACCATCACGCAGTGCGGCTCAAAGCTGAATTTTGCATTCTTATACCCTGCTGAAACGGATATAGTTGTCCATATTTTAATGTTAATTTAACGTCGTAAAATATAGTAGTGGGTGATAGTCGATCTTTCTGGGTCGTGTCGTTCAACGGGAGAGGGACTTGAAGTTCAACCTCGAGCCTGTCGCTTCACAACTCTCGGAACCCACCGGAACCTTCTTAAATAAATACTGGTGCGTAAACCTTTCATAAAACAGTACCACAAGAGATTCTTTCAGTACTATTGATTTCTGTAAATCAACATCCTGTGAAAGATGTTCGTCTCATCAAGTATCGATCTTCTATTTAGAGCAGGATTCGTGAACAAGTTTTCCACGTCGTGTCCATGGACTCCACGCAAATCCCTCCTTGGTTGATGGAGACTCGTTCATTCAGCAATTCCTCTCCTCCTCTTTCCTCTATCAACACCATGGCCCAGCCGCTCGCCACCTCCTCGTTCCCCACCGCCGCAACCACAGCGGCGACGGCGCCGTCGCCGGTCGTCTCGCAGGACGCGCTGCTGTTCCTCAGCGAAGGCCTCTCGATCTACGACAACACGCGCATGTCTGGCGAACACGTCGGGCCGCACGTGCTCCCCATCAACGAGTTTGCCGAAGCCTCAGGCCGATCGAACGACGCCGACGATGACACACTCTACGCGCGCTCGCTATTGGGTTTGCTGGCGAGCCCCAGCTCGAGCCATCTCTAACTGCGATTTTTCTCTTCGTCTTTGATGACCCCGAGAAACCAAGACGTCAGGAAGCTTGTTGGATGAATGGATGGTCGTCATGTCTACGTATTTAAGTCTTCTTTACCAGTCGATCCAGTGTTAATACACGTAAACGTTCTTGCTTTTCGCATTCCTGTATTAGTACTATGTATTATGATCACAGCTCAAAGGTGTCGAGGATATGGTAGAGAATATCGAGACCACCATCGCTTGATGCCTTGGTATTCGCAATGTCGGCGCGCTTGGCAATGATCAATTCGTGTGCCAGGAGACTGTCGAATTGCACGTCCAAGCGCCGCCAGCCAACGCTCTGGACCGCAATCAGCATCGCACGTAGCGTGTCGCGCGCGTCGTCAGTTGTAAACGCCGCGTCCACACGATCCAGTAATACATCTCCTTCCGTGAACGGCTTGGGGCGACACGCCGACGTAGAGGCATCTTCGTTAGACCCTGTCGGCTCCTCTATCTCCTGGTTACGCACGAATTCATTATCGCCTTCCGTTGTTGATTCTAAGGACTTGCGCGTGTCGCGCAGTCGTTGCACCTGCGAGAGCGAGGCGTGGACAATGTGGGGATAGGAGGGTGACGTCACGAGCAGAGCGGACGGCGACTGGCGAAACGGATTGTACGCCCGCACAGCAGCGCACGAATACGGCACAGTATGGTCGTTGAACACGGTCGCATACAGCGTCCGTACGCGAAAGAGCTGGAGCGCCAGCAAAAACTGACCACGCGTGAGACAGGAGAGCAGCGGGGGAGCTGCTGGCGAAAGAGAGGATATAGAGGAGGACGACGGCGTGCGGGAGTGGAGACCCAGCGACGCATTGCTGATGGCGGGAATCCACTTCCACTGCGCGGCCAATTCGCTGTGGTGGAGGCGAAGCGTGTACGAGGTACTGGACTCTTTGGGTTGGAGGAGAATATCCCACTCGACCTCAGCTTCGTCCGGGGTCTTGTCGGGGAGAACGAGCGTGACGTCTGCTCGCGTGAGATCCAATTGTACAACAGCTTTCTCATCCAGAGTCTCGGTCTCTGGAGTGTTGATATCCGGAGAGTTGTCCAGCAATGTATACTCAGGACTAATGGCGTCCGGTGAGAATGGGTAGATCGAGAGCACGCGATCGCGTAGCATACAGCGGTGCGGCGTAAATTCCGCGTCATTCCGTTTCGACGGCTCCTCCATCGTAATTCTCACGGGCAGTAACCCATCCATCTCTTGGTAGGCTACAATTTTCACGAGAGTCACTCCATCTGTTCCTTATCAACTCAAGTCAAATGAAAAATAGTAATACCGGCATGGGACACCCGATGCGGATACTTGTTGTCCACACATTGGCTCAATGCAATCGCTTCGGCGCTGGCATGGTCAAGGAGTGCAAACTGCTGTCCCGTACGGTCAAAGAGTTTGGGTGCAATCGCATTGTAGAGCCAATTGATCGACCCGCGAGGCGGCCGGCGGTTCCCCAAGTGCGGCGTCGCGAGCGTCACGAAGTTCTAGTATGAATACCACCATCAGACGAATACCCATACAGAAGAGAGAGAGAATTCCACAGAAACGTACGACAGGCTCGACGCGGTCGAAAAACCCTCGTGAGTAGAGCACGCCCAGGCAGTAGCGCGCGTAAAGACCGCCCATCGAATGCCCGACAAGCGAGAATTTCTCGAGTCGCGGCATGGACTCGGCGACACGCACAATCTCACAGGCGAGCCGCTCGGCGCCGCATTCAATGCCATCGCACGTCGCCAATAAATTGCCCACGCTCGTGGCATTGCAGTGCGCATTGTAAGCGTATAGATCGTGGTGCGGCGATCCAAGATGCACTTGAAAAAGGGCGGTGACGTTGGCTAAATCGGCTTCGGAACCAAAGAGACCGTGCTGGAAGACCACGAGATGCGTGGCGGTGGCGCGCGCCGCGAGGTCCTCGATGGCGTCGGTGAGTTGGTTGCCGCTCGCCATCGTGTGCCAGGTAGGGAGGGCGCCAGGGCGAATGTGGAGCTCGATTTGGTGATGACATTCATCACATCATCGAATTGGGGTATACGTAACCAAGTTACAATTGGCTTCTGTGTCTCAGATCTGAGACAGAGTTCGACTGTACCAGGGTTGTGCTTCGGACGAGAGTGTAGCTATGTATCGAACAGTAGACCCTGACTGACGAATACTACGTTGTAAGGCGAACGCCATGGTCTCCTCTTCTCTGAAAGACGTAAGAAGCCTAAAGCTAGCGCTTGTATGCTACTGCTCGCTTGGTTAAATCTACGATTGCACTTGAATGGAGGAGCATTCGGCTCACATGCTTGTATTATTTATCGCAACCAGAAGAAATCGTCGGGGTGTTTGGGCGGCTCTACGATGAGATTCTCCAAGCCCCCTCCACTCCATCCATCTCCAGTCGTGTCGCTCACAACAAAAACGTATCCATGACGTGGTGCACAATGTCGAGCCCTTTTGTAATTGGCTTGGTTGGGTTTGCGGTCATGGCGATAATCTTCATGTGGGCCAATGGACTGTGGAAAAGCACGTCAATGCGCCGCCACCCGACGCTCTGCAGCGACAGCATCATGCCACGGAGACTGTCGCGCAGCACATCGTTGGAAAACGACTGATCGGCGTGGTCCAGCAACAACGAGCCGTCTTCAAACGGCGGCATCCGCTTGCCTTCCCGCGTCGACACTTCCCCGGATCCCGAACTGTCCGAGTCGGTCTCACGCTCGGCCACGGAGTTGCCCGCGACGCTGTGGGGGACCGCCGGTGTGATCGCCTCGAGTCGCTCGTGCATCGCAGGCGCTGCCGACGAGACCGAGCTGGCAGACGATACCGCCCGCCCGCGACTTGTCTGCGAGCTGGTGATATTGGAGAAAAACAGACTGCTAAACGACGACTCGCGACTGACACTGGCAAACCGACTTCGCGAAGTCGTGCGCTCCGACAGCATCTTGACCAGCGAGAACCGATCGACCGACGACGCCCGCTCGGCGCGGTTCTTGATCTCTTCGGGCAGCGTGTCGCGCAACAGCGGAGCGTTCCACAACGACCGCATGACAATGTGGTGATAATACGGCGACCGCGACGCCTCGGACGTATCGAGCTCGGTGCGGTACGGATTGAACGCGCGGATCGCGCCGCACGAGTATGGGACCGACATGTCGTTGAAAATGCTCGAGTACAACGCGCGGCTCCGAAAAAGCTGGAGTGCTTGGATAAACTGGCCGCGTGTCAAGCAGCTCAGGACCGTCGGCGCCGAGGAATTCATGAGGTTATCCTTGGTCGTCGTGGGCGATGTCTGCGAGCGGCAGTGCACGCCGTGGCTGGCATTGCTTAATGCCGCGATCCACTTCCACTTGGACGCAAGTTCGTCGTACGGAATGCGGATCGTATACGCGGCTTTCCCCATTATCTCTTCTACACCCTTTTGTGCTGGGACATCGACGGCGATCTCAATGTCCCAGAATGCACCATCGACGTTTTGCGACATGGACGACGCACGCCGACTAAGCTTGTGACGCCGGCGCGGACGCCGTTGGCCGCCTTTTTCAGGGACCACAACGGTCACGTTCGCATGCTGCAGGTCAATCTCGGCGATCCGTGTGACGTCAGTGTACGTACGAGGCTTGGTCGAGTCTTCAGAGCCATTCTCAATTTCGTCATCCTCCGAATCGGCTTCGTCATCTGTGCTTGGTGAGACGGAGACGTGGTCATCCATATGAGGACGAGTGAGTGTCTTGTCTGTCTCAACGGGGAGACTGTACCTCTTCCGATACATATAGAGTATGCCTTCGCGCAGCATGCACTCGGTGATCTCAAACGACTTGGCTTCGGCCAGCGTCGTCGTTGCTGGGTGGACGTCGACATTGCGGTCGTGCGGCAGCTGCACAAGCAAGGCTTCATCCATTTCACCGTACACAACGTTGGGGCGACGGTGTGGATACCGCGACACCGAGTGGCTCAGTGCAATGGCTTGCTGGCTCGCTTTGTCCTTGAGTGAAAACTGCTGGCCCGTACTGTGATCACCAAAATATTAATACTACCAGCGAAAATTCCCCACAGAAAGAGTGTACGTACAGATCAAACAGGTTGGGTAAAATAGTGTTGAACATGGCGTTTAACGGTGTCGGCTGGGAGCGGCGAATCCCCAAGTGCGGCGTCGCGAGCGTCACAAAGTTCTATCATCATATTACAGATATTAATACCAAGACCTAATATTCCCTCATTTCTCATCAAGTTGATACACTCAAATACGCACCATGGGTTCGACGTCTTCGAAAAAGCCGCGTGCATACAACACGCCCACACAGTATCGCGCATAGAGCCCACCCAGCGAGTGGCCAATCATCGACAGCTTGGCGAGCCGCGGCATGGCCTTGGCGACCGCCTCGACTTCGTCGGCGAGCCGCGTGCCGCCGGTATCGATCCCGTCATAGGTCTGGAAAATACTACTAAGGCTCGTGGCATTGCTCGTGGCAATGTGCGTGAACACTTCATCTTGCGGGAAGTACTGCTGGAAAAGCGTCTCGAAATTCCGGAAGTCCTTTTCGTTGCCCCAGAGGCCGTGCTGAAACACCACGAGATGCGTCGCATGGGCGCGCCACGACGCGGCGGGCGATGCGGACGTCATGCTGTGGATTCTAGCGAGTGGATAAAGAGAAGAGAAGGTGGCTTGCAGTGGCGTGTGAGGTTCAAGAAGATGCGCGAAGCACAGTGTCTCTTGTCGTGATGATGCGTGCTGGTTCCGCCTGTCGATTACGACAAGTTTTTTTTGCTTTGGAAGGGTTACGTAACCTATGTTTGGCTACAGAATGGTTACGGTCTGGACATTGTACTGTGTTCACTCCTTGAAGTTGAAACGGTCTGGTAAATTGATGCCAGCTTGTCCGGATAGTTCGGAATCACATTGTGATGGCTGGGCGAGTAGCTTTATGGAGTTATTTATAGGATCCTTGTGAATGGACTGGCGCAGTCATCAGCTAATTCTACATGGCCTTCCAGATCTGCACGGGGTGCTAAGAGTTCCAGCATCATGTCGACGTGGCGGTTTGCACGAGGCCATAACTGTAACCTCCACAGAAACCATATGGACACCAAGCATTTCTCAGAATCCGCTATCCAGACTATTCAGGGAGTCTATACTAGGGATGGGATGCCTTGCACGACTTGAGGCTACGAAATACTTCAGAACGATGGAGGCTAGCACGACCTTTCGACGAGGCACCTGTCCAAAATGGACGATGATCCAACTTACCACCGTATACGTTCTTTCAGTGTACTCTATTACGTTCACCTTCTCAGCATCACGATTTCCGAACCGGTTTTTTTGGTGCACTGGATTCTTCGGTATCTTCTGTGAGCTGTGGCAACGCCGTCGGCGCCTCGGCGAGGTCTCCGCGCGGTGGGAGCCCCACGCGTCGTCGGAATGCATTGTTCTGGAGGAGCAAGGTCTGCCCAAGCGACGCCCACGACGATGCGATCCAGTAGAAGAACACGCCTTGCGGCAGCGTCGCAATCATTGGCAGTGCGAAAATGGGGGCAAACTGAAAGTAGCCGAGGACGTCCGACCAAAAGCTGCTGCGTGTGCGACGCGACACCTCGAGGTTGAGGAACACCGAGCCACTTGCGAGAACTGGCAGTGTGTAGGTTCCATCGACGTCTTGGAGATTGGTCCAGAGCCACAGACCGCCGGTCTCCAAGCCGGCAACATTCCCTGAGCGGATCATATCGCGGGCACTGTAGGCGACCACGATAAACAGCGGAATGTGAACGAGCGACCCGAGCACAGTCTGCACAGGCCGTGTATCGTACTTCTTTAGGACAAGCTAGAAGGTGGAGAGGTAGGGTGAGGTGATTGGATACACGAGGGGTATGGAATGCGGAAAATCTACGTACCTCATAACCTTTCTTGCCCAGGAGCATGGCCTTGACGTGCTCGTCGTAATTGCCCTTGGGCTATTTATGCACGAATACACTCGGTAATGATTATCTCAATGTCCATTAGGAACAGTAGAGACGTACGATGAACGTTCGTGCAAAGCGGTACGCCGAGATGACCTTGGTGAAGTCGGTTTTGGCCTGCACGAGGCTACCGACAATTATGATAATCAGTCTCAAAAAGGCCCATTTAACGATACTGTTCTACTCGCACTCACCGCTGCGTGGCCTTCATCTGGAGGAGATAGAACGGAAAGACTGCTGCGCGAAAGACGACACCGGTCGCGGCCAGCGTCGCCCACCACGGAAGGCCCGTGGTCACGTGGACGGTTTCGATCAGCGTCTGCACGGCCTGTACCACCGCCAATGAGCTGGCCGTGGTCGCGTCACCCGTCCCATTGCTTGCAATAGACCCGACAGCTTGTAGCAGATCCGAATCACGCACCATGACAGCTGATGCCTCTTCCAGTGAGTCTACCAGTGACGCGGTAGGGTCTTGTTGCGATCCGGACGAGGAACTTGCGGCGCTGTAAAACCGCGGATGCGAGCCGAACCCGACACGCTCGAACGCACAGGGGGTAGACCAAAGTATGAAGCGGTCGGGCGCAGCGCGCGCAGTCCGCATGGCGCCTGGAAGCGCTGTGAGCCGCCGCGCACCGCGCCACATTCCGCTGGCGACGTGGACATGTGTCATTTCGGGAATGGCGGACGAGCGGATATCACCAATTCACTTTCAATGAGCAACTTTGGTCAATGATGAATCATACGGTTGTTCTATTAGGGTACTTGATGTTGTTTTAGGTTATCTTTTGGCTGTCCTGAGCTGTCATTGAGCGATTCCGCGACTATGGTACGGGACTTTTACTCATGCGTCGCCCTGGATAACGCAGGACATACTGTACGTGTCTCGACACTGGTCAGTCTCAGTGAGCAATCCAAGTGCACTACACTGATCGAGACGTCCATCAAATCGTTCATGCTTGCTTCCAGACTTTGGGTGTCAGTATTGCGCGGGTGGCACTATAAGCCAGCGAGCAATTTCCTGTCGGACACATACAGAAGCTTGCGGAAGAAATGGCGAACAAGGAGTGCCTCACGTGCAAACCCGGTGACGCGACGCTCCACCAGAGCGCCGTGGAAAACACAGGATGCGAAGGCGTATATAAGCAGGTCGACGGTGCGTGCGATGTATTCATGGAAACGGAGCAATAGAAAGAAGCAGCTCGTTCACGCAGCTCCATTCATCCGAGAGTACGGCGCTAATTCTCGTGCTTCATTTGGTAGACTGCATGAAGAAGCACAATGGGCGCGTCTCCGCATGCACAGAGGTGAGCCACACGAGAACATGCGTGGATCGAATCACTAGAGGCTAAGAGATATGGACGGAGCCTGTAGGAATGGGCATCTTTCCGCAAGTGCCATGAGCAGACCAAGGCGCTCAAGACCGAGATGAAGAAAATTGCACAACAATAGAGATTTTCTTGCAGGGCATTCTGCGTCAACGATTGAATCGTACTCTCTCATTTTCTCTAGTAGTACCTTTGCACTATGACTAGCATGAGTCGTTGCGTGCGGCTACCGCTGTCGAGGCACGCGTTAACTCCGTCCACGGTCATTTACACGGATGCACCGCAGTCGTAGCGCATGGGCGTCACGTCAGCACCGGATATCGCGTTCCTAGACACACGCAGCATTCTCCACATCACCTTGCCGGCGTGGTAGCAGGACTGCCCACGAACCACAGCAGAAAATATAGAAACAAAGAAGCTCAGGAGGCTTGTACGCTTATGCGAGTCAAGTCTATCAGCGCCTCGGAGGACCATCCGTTATTGTCTCAAGTGACAAGGTGAGACAGACGTCAGCGGTGCTGATGGACAGCTTTCAGCCCCAGCTTATATTACGGAACGTTTACGTTTTTAGAACGATTTCAAATGGATTATGTGCGCTTGATGGGTAGGGATGCGCTGCTTCAATCCGTCAAAGAACCATTCGTAATCCGCAGCTGCGGGTCGGAAATCTGAGTCGATAGTCCAATAACACAGGCAGTTCAGATCTTCAAGAACTCTTGAACTCTGAGAACTGCCGAGTATTTCTTGAAGTGTGCTACGTAAGTTGGCTCCAACAGTGCACAGTAACTGCGACCACTGGACACTGTACCTGGATTCCAGTGTCGTGCATTAAGGGCAGCTGCTGGCAACAGCTACAGCAGCCTGCTGTTGCTATAGAACGCGTGCCCAGCATGAGATGATCTGTTGGTCGTGTCTGGTCAATAATCCGAGTAGCCGACGGATCACAGACTGCTATATTCAACGCGACCTCTCAACTCCTGATCCAGATCCAGTCAGCACGTGTACCATTGAGAACACACACAAAAGTGCATGGAACTTCAAGCTTAAAAGCCTAATCACGATGTCCTTGAAGAAGGTCTTTGACGCCGACGCGTCCACGTGTTGACGTCAGTTGCATTCTGCAGGTGACACGGGCTCTTCGCCCGTGCCTTTCGAATGGTAATGGTATGGTGCAAAGAAATACATTTCGTGAATTATGCGTATCTTTCCATCAGTTAGATTACATTCCAGCAGGAAAATTACAAAGACTACAAACCAACGAGAACTGTGTTGACGAAAGACCTCTACAACACACGGCACCGGCTGGAGTCACAGCACTATTGCTGCCAGCAGGTCACCTGTTGGACCGTGTCCGCGCACCGAATAGTCCGTTATGCCACATTGACCCCAACTAGCCTACGTTGTCAAGTACGGTGCGGACAAGTGGTCGCCACAATCTGTATAACTACTGGATGGAAAGCTACCGGATACTGCATGTTTCGCCTGTGCGTCACCCAAGTGTGGTGACTCCACAGTTGTTTCTTGGGTGCCCCAGGATACAAGGGTTGGGTTTCGTTTGTTTTCATAGTGGAGGGGAGGGAGTGGAATGAACGCAACCTGACAATTCTATCCACAAATGTGAGATGGAATTATCACAGAGAGCAATCACTTTGTATCTCTCAGGAAGAAAATCGACAATGGCATCCAGAAATTCACACCAGAACCTGACAGGCCTATTCAACGGGTCCCCATACAGTAACTGAATAGATAAGCCTGCACAACAATGCTATTGCGCAAATTACGAGCCCACTCGTGCCGTTGAGGAGATTGCCATTAAAACTATCATAGAGTCTTGGGTCTCTCACTTCGACACAGATCCATTACAGGACTCTTCATCGCGGCCGTTCTGATGGATGTACCATCATTCCGCTGGCTGAATATCAACCTTGGTAGCTCAGATGGTAATTTTCTTGTTATCAACACTGCTGATTGGTTCACGCCACAAGCTCACAATAGGCAAATCTGAAATTTCGGAACACCATGCATGATGGGGATTTCTTCCTCTTCTCTTTTCTCTCAATGGACAAATTCATGGTAGTTTACAAAGTGGATCGGATCACAACAACAAAAAAGGGATAGGTTTATGAGTGTCTTTTGGTTTGATTTGGGCAACGCGACAACGGGCAGCACACGCCGGTCGACGACAGGTCAGGTCCTAACGGGCAGCCTCCACCCTCCATCAACCGAATCCCCATTCCGCCATTTACCCATATCGCCACGCTGCCGCTACCGCTGCGCCGCGCATTCCCCACATCAACCCACAGCCACACCGTATATCGTTGGCTGCTTCTCTTCCTCCCGACTGTCTATATGTTGCACGAGACGCGGAACGCCGCGATGGTCGTGGTCTTTGGCAGCGCAAACGCCTTTGGACGTGACGTCAACGAGACCGAGCTCATGCTCTTGGTCGGCACCGTCTTTGTCGTGTCGGTGCTGGTCGTGCTCGTCTACAAGCTCGCACGCGGCTGGGAAGACCACGGCAAATCATCCGACCTCCCGCTCTACCACAGCAGCACCCGTCGCGCGACGACTAAGTGGATCAAGAGCCGCCAGCAACACTATGGCAAACTTGGCACCATTCACGAAGACCACGAGTTTGCATTGGCGATGAACATCAAGCGCATGTGAACGAAACAGCATTGATAGCGAGAAACCGTTTTCACGAGACACCAAGTGGCTCGACTGGATTATCGCAACCCACGCCAACAGCAAAGCGTCGCTCCACGATGCCGACGCAGCAATAGTGCTATTCGCAGATCGTACTTGACGGGCCAGGATCTCGAACTCCCAGGATTCTTCAAGCGTGCAGCATATTGCTTGCATGCCAATGGACAAAAGAGGAAAATATCTTCAGTCCACTTCCAGAGCGCCTCCACGAGGTCAGGACCACCACCAAGTATTCAGGAGGCTCGGACGCAAGAGCCACCGCTACCAAACATCCACACAAATTCCCCATCCAGCAATATCACTCGATAGTATCTGCATGGTGTGATTATGGATGACGAGATCATGACATGTAGTGGGAGAATCCATAGACTATTCATTATCAGCTCAAAATGTAACCCGTATTTGTTCACTTAAAGCTCTTATCAGGACCATACACACTCCATCGTGTTGGGTTGGATGTATGTCGAGGTCTTTCTTGCGGCGCAGGTCGCCTTGGCATCCAGAGTCGTCATGCGAATCCAGTAGTGATAACTATCCAGAGCCAGATCCGGATCCAGCATTCCAGGCGTTCGTCTGAAATCGCTGATGAGACACGTCAGCGTGTTGTCGACAATCGTATCAGTACTTCATGGGGTACTATAGCACATTACGCTACGTAGTAACCGAACGGTTACGGTTGGTTATTTTGCTACAAATTCACTTGAAAGGTAGCCATCCGTCACATTCGCCCAAAAGCAAGCTGCGACGTGTGCGAATGGTAGCAGGCAGTATTTCCGTGGTGTCCATCTCTTCTAGGTAAGCACACACTCGCGATCACAGTGCATATGGACCAGTTTGAAGGCGTGGTGGCGAGCTCTACCAATTATCAGTTCGTCCTCGTTCTGACTGCACCTGCTTGATGCGACAGTATTAGATGATGATGAAGTGTAATTGAACTACTCATTTCGAGTTCAGATGCGTCTAAGATCACTATCCTACCGAGTCAGCAAAAGTGTTACTCTTGCCAGTGGGCGATGTCGGCAAGGAGAAACATCTTTATGCTTGGGTATTCGGGGAGGACTTGACTGCTCAGCGTCGGGCGGCATCTGCCGTCTTGTTGGGTGGCGCTGATACTGGAGCCACTGTCACACTTCTAGCGATACCCGAGGCCTCTGATCGCGAGCATGGAGCCCAAAGCGGAGATTGGTGGTGCCTGTTGGGCTCAGAGTGTCGTAGGGTATGCTGGTTATCGCCCACGGTTTACGTCACCCTCAGAAGGTCTGACCATCGTTTTCTTGGGTCTTCCTGAGCCCTGTGAGTATGCCGACGTATTCGGTCTGGTTCTTGGTGCTATAAACATGGTCGCTGGCAAGATGACGGACGCGCAGCTGCTGGCGATGACGATGACGGCTTCGCTGCCAACTAAGGTGGCACCTTCACCTCGACGTGGTTGGGGACAAGTAGTTCATCCTACGAATGCTCCGCCAATATCAACCACCACGTTTAGAGCGCCTCCAAGCCCTATACGCGGAAGCCTGTAAACTGGGTGACAGACTCAGGTTTGTCCGGAAATGGATCTACCATCTCTGGCCATACAACAAAATGGCAGACTCAGCCGCCAACGTGGCAATCGATGTCTGCGCGAGCAGCCAAGTTTTTCACCCGACAACACCACCGAGCACGCAGCGATCGAACAGCAACTCAGCACCGACTTTGCCCACTGACACACGTAACACTTCGTTAGATTAGCGTAGTGAACATGCCCTAGGTGACTATAGGACTCTAGATGAGCAGTTAATAGTACTCATGTTACCATCATCATCATCACCTATAGTGACACCTTGTCCGAAGTTGCCCGTGTCCTTAGCTTAGTAGTAGAGACGCGCAAGTCGGCCAGCGCGCGAAGCCAAAATAAGAGTGCCAGGCACGAGTATCCGAAGAATACAAGCCGCGCACGTGGAAGCACAGTCGATTAGCAACCGACAATGCATGTCTCGGACTCGTCATCATTGAAGGCTTCGATCATGGCGCGATCGGCATCCGTCTGGCACTGACGTCATGCCGAATCGACTAGTTTCACAATAGAGATCGTGGAGGGATGGGGGCAGAGGAGGAGGGCGTAGTCGGTGACGACAACGTCTGACACGGCTTGAACCCTTCAATGCTCCTATTACAGCATCCATCCACCAGGCGGTAGGCGAACGCTGTGCGTGCGGGTTGACCGGCCACATCAGAACGCACGCACGACAGCCCCGGCCAAGCGAACGCAAGACATCAAATTGTGTAAATTTTACACTGTGTCCACCCCATCGCACAGGCACAAAGTCAATTACGCATACAACAGCGGACGTGTAGAGATCCGACGTGAACAGCCACGATATCCACCAACCAACGTGCTTCTGTGGCACTCACAATAGTTTCTCTTCGCGTCATTCGCTGAACGGTCTCCTTGAGAGACTCTGTATAGAGATGGCCGTCTCACCCACTCTTTCCATTCGCCCCACACTGCTACTGTATTGACTCGACATCTTCTACGGAAACGCAAGGCTGTTGACGCAACAGTTGACACCACGCCGTCTTGTTCGGTTTGGGTTCCAACATGACACAGGAGACGGTTCATCAATGGTCGTGCATTTCTTCAAATTTTGGATGCTGGATGCTCACACGTCACACATTTTTGAAAATGCATCAACGATTGGTCGCTTTTCGCTTTGAGTCGATTTTTATGGACGACTGGACGGTTGGATCGAGCGGCGACGAATCCGGTTGATTACTGGAATCTGCCACGCAACAAGAGGATTGGCACTTGCGTTGATCGTGAAGGGTGCACGGATGGCGTCAACGACAGCTCCTTCTCCTACCGGAGCGAATCCCGATTCTCCGTATTGCAGCTCAGCTGATGGCGTCGGCTAGAACGATCCCGCTGAAGCACGAGAACGGTTCTACATCTTGGTGGTCAGCTGCGTTAGGTTGAGACTATCGTGAACCCTCCAGGCGAAGCTAGTGAGTGTACTTGTAAAGATATCCTTGTGAGTTTTACTAATGTAGAGGCGACAATCGTGCGGAGGGCTGGTGGGTGACCAGCGATTGGTCGAGCGAGGAGGCAAACAGTCACTGTAATTAGATAGTATTGCACATTGTGGGGTCCACATTGATTTCCTCCAGTTGTATGTCCTGAGAAACGCACAAGAAAAATGATGGATGCGCGACAGCGCACTGGATCCCTTGGTGAAGATACAGGATTCGAGTCTGGCCACCAGTATGGTGACCAGGGTCATCGGCCAGCTCAGCACTAGGAGATGATACAGTACAGTACTTGATCATGGGAATGTTCTGCGATCCAAGGACCTATCCTAATCGGAGACTGGTCTGAAACCCAACGGGATGATCCAACAGAGACCAATGTCGGTCTCCACTATGAACGCCATTATGATGGAGTGATGGATAAATTATAGAGGTGGAGTCTACCAGAATCAGTCTGGTGGAGCAACTGTCCTGTGTAGTCCTTGTATATAATAGTATAGTAGAGAGTTCTGGTCCCCAGATTGGTGTACCCGGACGTGTTCCCCCGAAACCCGCCACGGAACCCGTCCTATTGGAAGGCAGCGCTGTTCACGGGAATTACTACAGGGTTTTTCAACAACTGATGTCAAATTATAGGGCAGCTGGGCTGTGGGAAGCCACGCGAGCCATGCAAACCTTGACACATGCGACCTGCCTGTATACTGTACCTCTACTGTATAACTCAGAGTCTCAAGAGTCTTCGCGGCAGTAGGACGCTTTTTTAGGCTCCTGAGATTTTACCTCTGGCCAACGAGCATCGTCGCGTCGCTCATACACTCGACGACAACAAACACGACCACGCACCAGGACATTTTCCTCCAATCCTTGTACAATTGCATGCGTCTCATACGTGTATCGTCACCTTGAGTTCTCATCGACAATGCCGCACACAATTAGTTTGCTGTTGTGGCGACAGCTCAGCTCAAGATGTGTATTATAGGGGCTGACTTGGCGGCTGCTTTCGTCAGCCGACACAAAAAGTCAGCCGGCAAGAACACCAAGCTGCTGCTGAACTGACAATGCAGTGCACGAACGGTTTTCAGCTTTCCGTCTAACAACCGAGCTGTTCAGCCGCTGTTTTCTATGTCCATCTCCTTTCACAATGAAAAGTCGGAACATTTCTCGAACCTCGAACCTTGCGCCACCTGCTTTTGGAAATCGTGGCTGGTCGGCGCCACCTGGTGATGTCGTTGGGAAAGGTTCCACTGCAGCAGATCTTGAGCTCGTCGGAACACAAAAGAGCCAGCGGGAACCCGTTCTCCCTCTCTCTGTCCCCTTCCGCCGTGCAGTCCGTTGCTGCTAGCTTGCCTTTCGCCTTTCGCCATTGGCGCCGATGTCGCCACTCCTGCTCAGTCTCCCACTTGCCGCCACGCGAGAGAACCGTTCTCCGTGTCGTTGTCTTGAGGTTCGACTCAATCGGTTCTCCGCTCCGCTCTCACCCATTTCACAAAGTATTCCTACACAATGCGGCCGCTTGAAGCCGACTTTAGTGCGGCGAAAACCAAGCGGTCGATTCCCATGAGCTTTTCGCCGCAGAGCTCCCAGCATCCACCGGTCGCTGGTGACATGCTCGAGAGCGGCCACCTCACCATGAGCTTGGACCAGTCAAATCATCGCTTTGTCGCCGGAGACAAATTTTTTAACTACCAGCAGTACGGCGCGCTCCGTGGCGGCGGCGAAGTCACATTGTTCTCGCGCGACTATGCTGGCATCCTTTTGTCGGCCATGCAATCGAGCGTAACCTATGCGATTGTGCGCTACTGCGTGCGGCCG
The DNA here is from genome assembly GCA_023334535.1 of Pythium vanterpoolii. Lineage (NCBI taxonomy): Eukaryota > Oomycota > Peronosporomycetes > Pythiales > Pythiaceae > Pythium > Pythium vanterpoolii. Next base: position 99,455 of record JAADVD010000025.1, read on the forward strand.
ACGCTCATGAACTTTTTGCAGCTCAATCGCGTCGAGAACCAAGCAGTGATCGAGTGTCTCATTAGTCTCCCGACGTCGTTTTCGCTGTTTTGCGGCTTGGCATCCGATGTCTTGCCCATCGCGGGCTACCGTCGCAAGTCGCACATGATCTTGGGGAGCGTTTTGAGCTTTCTCATGCTCTTGGGGCTCACGATCCTCGCCGGCACGATCAACCCCGAGACTACCGACACGGCGGGTCGTGGCGATTACCTGATCTACTATATGCTCCTCATTCTTGGGGCTGCTACGGGGACTCTCATTTCCAAGCTCGCGACCGACGCGCGGGTCATTGAGCTGTCGCAGCGCGAGCCGCTTACGTCCAGAGGGCATATCCAGATCAACTATCTAATCTTCCGCGCCATTTTCGAGTGCTCAGCGAGCTGGGCCACGAGCTTTCTCGTGGACTATGATGCCCAGCGCAAGAACTACCACCTCAAAGTCGACATGGTGTGGATCTCGCTCTTCCTCACGGCCTTGGCGCTCGTGCCCATTCCGTTTGTGCTGCGGAATTGTGTCGAGAAGAACATTCAACAGAACGAAGTCGACATGATGCACAACCTCTTGGCGGCCGGTATGCCGGCCCCGGCGAAGCCCATGACCACGCCCATGATGCGCGTGCGCGCGTTCTTCCGTATGTGCCAGCAGCGCGCCGTGTGGCAGATTGTGCTCTTCCTCTCGATCTTGCTGGCGACCACGCGGTTCTACTTTGGCTCGGCCAACAAAGCCCTCAAGTCGCTGGGGAATTTGAATCCCGACACGAGCCTCCGGACCGATGCCCTCAAGTTTATGGTCACGATTGGCGTCATGATTGGCTGGAAGGTCTGGTGGTCCAACAGCGACTGGCGACGTACGGTCAACATAGGGCTGTCTGCCCTCGTGAGTGTCGAAGTGTTTCGCGCCCTCATGATGCTGTACGTGCCGTCGACCCACACGCAGTTGTTTTACGACAGCATGCTCTGTATCATGGCCGTGTCCGACGGCGTGATCTCGATCTTTTCGTTCATTCCAGCCACTGAAATTGCCGAGTACGGCTCGGAAGGCGCGACCATTGGCTTGCTCCAGTCATTCCGCAGCTGCCTCGCGGTCGCCGTGCGGACGCTGAGCGAACAGGGCATGGCGTCGGTCGCGTCGGTCGAGCTCACGCAAGGCGATAATGCCGTGGGCACGCTGTGTCTCTTGTTGATGATTTCGTACGGCGTGCACGCGCTGTCGTTTACGTCGGTGTTTTTGCTCCCGCGCCAAAAGCTCGATGCCCAGCAGTTGCGGGTCTACGGCGGCTACTCGAAGATTGCGTGCGGCGTACTCATTGTGATCTTCATTGCATTCTTTTCGTTCTCGACGACCATCAACATCAAAGCCATTATCGATATGGCCATGGGCACAGCCACGAAATAGTAGGAACACAGGAGAAGCCACCTTATTTACTGTCAGCTAGTAATGGAGTTGCGTGCCTTGAAAGCGGCATCGCCAAATCACATATTGTGTTTTTAGTCACTTGTTCCATACAGATCTCCCTTATGACCAGCTCCCATGAGGCCTAGCAAGATGGGCACGCGGTAGGCGACTTGATCACCCCGGCATTTCGTACGCCACCGGAAGCTGCAGGAAGCGATCGGTCGATCACCATGGATAACAGCGTCGCGGGGGACACAACCGACGGTGCATCGTGTCAGTAAAAGTGCATGGATGAGTGGACACCTGTCTTGCCACCACCTTTATCTCACCCAGACGAATGTACTGTACCGAGCCTTTCACTGATGACCCACATGGACGATAGTTCATGCAGTACACACATCAACCCGGCTCCGTGCTATATTGGACAGACGAGCATACAGTACACCGTGAGTGGAAATCATTTTCCACCCACGCCCATGGATGCCGCATTTACGATATAGTGGCATCCATCGTTGCATTATTCAAGCGCCAGCGACAGGCGCCTTCGTGGCGTCGCCGCGGCGACGCGTCATCGTCACATGTGATGACTCGAGGAAGGGCGAAATGGATACGCAGCAGTTTCTACTTGTGACGACTAATCGGATGTGTCTAATCTAGGTACTAAAATAGTACCACTAATTTCTAAATCTCGAACTGATGAAGTCGAGGTGGTCCACTTCAAGTTGAACCCCTTGTGCCCCACGATATCATTTTGGAGAGGGAAAAAACTGACTGTAGCGGTCCCATCATCAAAGAAGGCAGAGACAGAGACAGAGAAAGAGAGAGAGAGAGAGAGAACGACTGTGATAGAGAGATAGACACGCGACGGCATTCGCTCCTCCATACTCCTTCTTCTCGCACACCACGCGCTGTTCCTGTGTGGATCTCATCAACTCCCTAAGTCGTCTCCACACGCGTACCACCGATTTTCGGACTTTTTCAGCTTTTTAGAACGCCCTCAACATGGCCGCCTGGTTTGGCGCCACCCAGACGCTCACCAGCATCTCCAAATCGGTCACGACTGTCGCGAGCGGCATGTTGGGGCTCGAAGCGAACCTCGCAACATTCATCCAAAAGGTGCGAATGCTGTACTAGTCTTGAAGGGTTCGTAAACGTGTCTAAACGCTGTTTCAAACAGGTCGCGTATTATGAAAAATTCTTTGCGCGAATGGAACCGAATCTGCCAATCGAAGTGATCACTACAGCGTCACGGCTCATAGCGCGCTGCTACGAATACCGTGGCGAGATCCGCGACGAGCTCGAGTCGAGTCTGGCGTACGTGGCCGACGCAGGGCGGTGGGTCGTTGGCATGGAAGACTGGAATGCAAAAATGGAAAAGCGGCTCGGCCAGATTAGCGAGCTCGTGCTGCTGGCGAATACGCTGCTGGTCGAATATGCGGTCACTGGGCAGTGGGGTGCCCAGGGCTCGAAAGACGCGCTCGATGGATACTTGCGGCATATTGCGACGTCGGTGATTCTCCATAATAGTACGACTTCCCAGACAACGACACAGGCGATGAAGGCGACAGCCGTGGAGACCCCATCGATTCTGTCTCCTGTGACAGATGGTATTGGTGCAACTGACTCACCATTGATGAGCGACAATGAAGGAGATCTCTCTCAAGCGAGAACCGGTCGCGAGAATATTGTGGGTCAAGTTGAAGACGGCTCGGAGGCTGCAGGCAAACTGGATGGAGAGAACAGTTCCAGCACGGCTGCCGACGACGACGACGATGCGCTGAATCCATTCGCCCATGCCTACCAGCCACCCGTGTCGATTGAATCGAGCGTCGCGAGTCTCCGCACCGAGTCAGACACTGGCAGCGTCTATTTCAACGCCGTGGACGCGCAGCAACAAGGTTGTACCGATCGAGACGATGAGACTGGCGGCGAGCCGGATAGTCCTGTGAGCTTGGGTGAGTACGAGTGCCTGGAGATGGAGTCGATCCCCCAGCACGAGGCGTTTAAGCCGACCGCATTGTCACGAAAGCGCCGTCTTCAGCAGCAATTTTTTGGCGGTCCCACGACCACGACCACGACCACTTCCATCTCTACCTCTCCATCCACGTCGATTGCGTCCTTGACCGCCGCGCCAGTGATCTCCCTATCGAATCCGTCGCCCAACGGATCACCACGGTCGGTTAATGGTATCAAGCGGCGTGTGGATCCGCTTAAGGATCGCCAGCGACTCATGGACCTCACGTACTCGTACGACTTTCAGCGCGAGCTCACGTTCAATCCATTCGCCTCGCCTGGGATGGCATCGCGGTCGCCGACGGAAGGACCACTCCTACCGTCTCTACAGGACTCGTCCGTTCAACCTCGCATCCCGACCGTTGAAGAAGAGGAGACCACGGGCGTGGAGATGAGGGAACAGACATTTGGCCACGACCGACAATTCCATCAAGACCACGCTAGCCAGTCTTCTGTCGGCGCCTCTTTGGATCTCGAAGGTGAAGGGACTGCACCTGTGGCGGCTGAAGTGTCCGACGTCGATCTATCGTCTTTAGTGACGAGTGAAGTGGATCAAACGTCTCTACCTGTCGTGGCGCAGGTCACCCCGGGTCTGGACGACCTGGACGGCTCGACTGACTCAGTATCAGTCTCACTATCCAACGGAAACTTTGGTGTCTACGCTTCTGCCTCTAGTGACCAAGACGATAGGCGCGACTCGTCTTCGTCGATCGATTCGGACGAACTTGCTGCGGTGTTCCACTCGGTCCCCGACGAATTCGCGCGTCTTCTCTGTGATGACGATGAGGACATGGCTCCCAGCGTGAACTAGCACGGATTATGGTCTCAACGAAATCAATTATTGAATTCACTTTTTGCTTTCGTGGAATTACTGATACCGAGATAAATGTTACAGACCGACACGACACTTAGATGATGCTACACATAAAAGAAAACGCGGCCATGCAAAAGCTAGAACACAAAAACCACCATACCCTTGTCACGCTGCCTGGGCATGCGGCGTCGCCGCATTTACGGCACAGGCCGGCGGCGTAAAGTGAACCACATCGATCGTGATATCATCGTGGTAGTCACGGCGCTCACCCGGCGCTATTTTCTCGAGCTCGGCGGCGCTGAGCCCATAGTACTTGGCAATACGCGCCAGCACCGACGCCCGCAACGCCACGCTGACATTCTCGACCCCTTGTTCGCGCAATTCATCAATTTCCTTGGCGATTTCGTCGTTTGACATTTCGCCATAGAGGCCGTCCGACCCGAGCACGAGAAACTCCGGCTGACGGCTGGCGAGGTCGATTTCAAACACATCCGGGACGGCCGAAATGTACGGCCGCGCAAAGCTGCCGCGGATGCGCAGGCCGCGCGGCATGGGGGCGCGGTTCACGTCTTGCACTTTCATGTAGGTATCGCCCAGACTGCGCGTCGGCTGCAGCCGGCCTTTGACGTAGAAATTCCGAGCCCCGACTTCGCGCACAATGTCGTATTCGTCGGGATGCAGAATGCGCAGCCGCTCTTGCTCGCGAGCGTCGTTGGCCGAGTGATCCCACGTAATCTGCTCGACTGTGAGAGTCCCATCGGGCTCGCGAAACGCCATGATCGCGCGGCAGTCACCACAGCTTGCAACATACAATTTTTGGTGTACGACGAGGGCGACGACTGCACAGGCGCCGACCGCGCACGCCGACCAGCAGCCTTTATCAAACTGCTCCAAACTGCGGCGGTGGAATTGCTGGTCTGTGGCGGAAAAGCCCGAGACGATAGCATCGCTGACGCTCTGGGATTCCGGATCCACAAGCTGCTGCCGAATGTTGCGATAGAGATTGCGCTGCACGTACTCGACCGCAGCCTCGCCGCCGTGGCCGTCGTAGCAGCCGCAGAAAAACACCGACGAGGCCTCGCTCAAATCAGTGGCTGTTGGTACCAGTAGTTGCTCGAGCACATACTGCGCGCGGTCTTCATTGTGGTTGTTCGCGGCGTAGCTGTCCATATCGTACCGCCAAAAGAGCTCGCTCGAGTCGACGACATCTGAGACGTGTGGGGGAACCGACAGTACACGCAGATCGGCGAGGGGATCGTTCTCTGCAACAAGTGGCTACAACATCCAAGAACAGTTATGTGTTAGAGACAGATCCATTCACGAGCGTAGAACGGTTCTGGCGCGTATGAATACATACCTGTTTGGTGGGCTCGGGCTGCATGATGGCAAATACAGCGAGGAAGAGGGTGCGCCATGGACTTGTGCTGGTCGTCACTGATGGCGCAAACGCTGAATCGACGATTACTGGCTGAGACCCGCTGTTTTCCATCGCGGGGTTAGGGAGGATCGGGATAGACTCGCTACGGAGCATCAGTTCTTTTTGGTTGGTCGCCGCCGAGACGGAGGCTGTTGTCATGGATTTCTGGGCGACGCTCGTACCTCCCACAGGGGAAGCAGGGGAGGCGGCAAGGGCGGCGGCTGCTTTCTTGTGGCGGCGGACGATTGCGCGGTTATAACGGTGCCAGAGCACAGAGCGGTTCTTGCGCGCGCACGTGAGGAGCGTCATTTCACCGCGTTCCGCGTCCCACGGGTTTGCGTGAAACGCGGCGTATTCGTCGGGATAATCTATGGTGCTGCTGACCGAGCTTTCGTAGAACTGATCTTGTTCAGTTCTACGAAAATAGCTGGGGGAAAACCGTGGGCAGGCCGCTGGATGTGGAGACCAGTGGGTGAGCTGTGAATGATGGAAGGAAAATTTGAGAGACGGCACTAAGCCAATCGTGAGGAGATACGCGCCAGGAGTCGCAAACGCTTTGATTGCTTCGAGAGAAAAGCACGAGTCACAGAGAAACGGAGGAAAATGGCGAATAAACAAGAAACGCTTGAGACCTTCAAAAGCCTCCACGTTCCTGTACAGTATGTGTTCCGGTCCTCTTGTTTATCGCAGAGGATGTTGGCTCCCTGATCGGAGCGTACCTATGTTGCAGCACGAGGGAAATGCGGGATTGTCAAGTCCCGATGAGTTGGAGACCTCTGAAAGTTGATTTTTGTTCGGAGCGCTTCCCGCAACCGCTACTGTGATTGGTTGAAAGGGTGGGTCAGAACCCAAATTCTCCATAAGCCTCTTCTGTCGAAAGACTTCCAACATCTTAAGTTCAGATTTGGAGAAGGGCACACCCAAGCAGAACACCAGTCATCCCACTCAGTCACTGCCTCAATATGTCCAATCTTTGAGAGACTCACTTCTCTCAAAAGAAGTCTGAGCCAATATTCTTTTTATCTTCGTCGATCGGCTGGAGAATATATCGTTCTTACTAAGTTTCGGCTGTCTTCAACCAAGTCTGTTTGGTTGTTCTGGTATAGGCGGAACAACTTACCGTAGTGTAGCTAACGTGAAGTTATTGGTTGTGAAAACGATGCTTCACAGAGTTGGGAAATCTGCGCAGCTGCGCCACTATGATGATTGGAAGTTGAAGCTTAGAGTTTAACCATTGGCCAATCACGACACGTGATTTTCAGGTTTGACAAATCGAGTTTCACAGGTTGAATTCTGGTCAACAGTGACTTGAAGTGACACCCCTTGAACACAGACAGTAATGAACTGTGCACTCGACTTGGGCCACCGATACATTACCGGTACAACAGTACACAGCAACTCACCACCGGAACTGTTCTAACGGTGATCTAGATTCCATGTGCAAACGCTCGCGCTGTATCAATCGTCTTCAGAAATCTCTGGATCGATTAATTTCGCTATTCACAATTGTTCACACCCATCACACACTACACAGGCGCTGCAATACCGCTCAATCGTCACGCCGCAGGCGTCATCGAGACCACCTTCTCCTAGCGTGGCTGTGGTGGTGCCTTTGGTTTTGTTGGTTTCTTCTTCTTGGGCTGGGGATTGGCTCCATCATTCTCTTTTCTGCTACTCTCTGCTGGTTTCTGTTCTGGGTTTAAATCTTGTTTCGCCTTCGAACGCCGTACAGAACCTGTCGTCTTCGTATTGTTCTTCCCATCGATCTCTCTTTTTTCCGTTTCGGTTTTCTTCGGCTTGGGCTGCTGATTTTTGTCCTTGTTCTTGTTCTCCTTGTTCCTGTTCTTGCCCTGAGACTGAGACTGAGACTGAGACGGACCCTGCTTCGCAGTTTGCTGTTTCGCTAGTCGACGCTTTTCATCGGCCTCGCGCTGTCGTTTCTCACGCTCAATCTGGGCCAAAATCTGCCGCTGCTCTTCGACAATCCGTTCTTCTTCTTCACACTGTTGCAATGCCTCAAACGAAATATGCGACTGCTGCTGGACCAAGCCCCAGCTGTTGATCGATGACGCCTTGCGAAGAAAGCCGCCGTTCCGAGCCTTGGCGGCGGCCTCGCTGCGCGCCAGCGCCTGCTCTTCGTCTTGGATTTCTTGAAGCGATTTTTTTCGAGTTACGGGCATCGCTGGCGTACTTGGCGTATTACTGGCAGAGGGGAGAGCTCCCCAAGTGGTTGCGGGCTTGGCCATGTCGATCGAGTCGGACCGTGATTTCTTTCGCGTGCTTTTCTTAATAAACGCATCCAGGGTAAACGCCGACGCAGGGGCTCGCGTCGAGCCATCGTAACAGAGTACTTGCTTGCGCGGCTCCTCCAACACTGACGGTGCAAAACTCAGCTGTGGACTCGGTCCCGCTGATAGCGTGGGCGACTTGCGAGGGGCACTGGAAGAGAGTGGAACACGATCCATGCTCTCCTTGCGAGGCAGTCGGGTTCGAATATGATCACCCAGTTTGGGGAATGCTGCTGGCTTGAGCGGCATGGTAGGCGTTGCTGGAGGGTACGAGCCTGCCGACGCAGCAGGAGGGGTCGCTGCAGCCCACGGACTGAGAATGCTTCGCGGCTCGGTCACAGGAAGCGGAGGCACAAATGCCTTGCTTTCTTCTTTTTTCTCCGAAAAGAACGAATCGACCGACACAAATTTGGCACCCTTTACACGACGCGCTGTGGCTACCACTGCCTGGGGCTTGAGCACAGGCGACGGCATCGCCAGTGGGACAGACGAAACAACCACTGCCAGCACAGCCGCAGTTTCAGGTTTCTTTTCGTCCAGGGATATGCTCGCCTTCCGTTCCGACTTGCGGTCCCCAATCGTCTTGACTTTCACAGATTTCTCCTCACTCGACACAAACCCCACGCGTCGACTAATCGACTTGGGAAATGGCGCGAGCATTAAGTCAAAGAGCGTATCCAATCGATCCTTGCTCCCCATCTCCAAGAGCGCATCCCAGTTCAGCCGCATGTACTCGACACAATACTGCTCGAGCGTCCGTTGGCTGTAGACGTTGGCATACTTCCACACCGTCGCCACGTTAGAGAGATCGAGATAAGTCGCAATCTTGGTCTCCAACAAATGCCGCAGCTTTGGCGGCGACTCGAGGTTGCCTGGTTCTCTCTTTTCGACAGGCTGGCGAGGCAGCCGCGGCGCGACCAGCACAACGGTGTGCTGGTGACCCGCAGCGACTGCCACGACTTTCTTGGTGCCATACACTTGCTTGGGACTCGGCTGCCATGAATTGCCAGGGCCATGGCCGAGCACGCCTTGTGGCCCACACCCCCAGGACACGAGGTCGCCCGCTTGGGTCACGACAACACAGTGGTTTTGCGACGCACAAATGTGGACGATCGGACCGTACTGGTCCAGCCGCACGCGCTGTGGCGTGCCGGGTGGAATATAATCGGTCTTTTGATGCGAGAGCGCATCGCCATTATGACCCCACGTATACACCGAGCCACAGGCCGACAGCGCGATCGAGTGGTTCGGGGCACACGCGACGGCCACGATATCGTCACTTCGCAATTTCCAGCGTGGGAGCCACGTGTCCTGCAACATGAGGGACTGACTCGTGGTCCGGCGCTTGGCTTTAAAGAGGAGGCGGGTTGGGATGTTCGAGCCGTAGCCAAACTGCCACACATACCCGTGGCTTTGGCCATTGTGGCGACTCCGCAAAATCACGCACGTGTGGACATCCGACATGGCAAGCTGGACCGCTCGAACCGCATCGTGCGGTTCGTAGAGGACCGAGAGTGCATGGCCAGGGACCAGTCGATCGACGCGACGCGGGGTGGGGTTCGGCTGGTCGATCCCAAAACCGTCTTTGCGACCGAGCTGGCCGCGTTTGTTCGAGCCCCACGTGTACACAAACCCGTAGTCCCGGCAGATCGCACCCGAGTGTACGCCGGACGCCGCGATCGCCGTCATGAACATGCCCTTGAACGCATCAATCCGCTTGGGCGTGATGCGACTCTCTTGGGTACTGCTTTTAAGGGTATGACCCAACTGCCCAAAGCTATTGGACCCCCACGAAAATACTTGACCCGTATGGGACAATGCCAGTGTATGGTTCTCGCCGGCCGCGACTTGGACCATGGGAATGCCGTGGAGGGAGGTGAGGAGCGTGGGTTCAACGTGGTCAAATTCAGTGCCCGTGCCCAAGCGGCCGCCTTTCCCAAAGCCCCAGACGTAGAGCTGGCCGCGGTCGTTGAGGGCGATCGTGTGGAATTTGCTGGCGCTGATTTGGACAATCATCGCGGTGATCGGGAGCTCCACGAGGCGAGGGGACGACTGGACATTCACGTGCGGCAAATGATACCCCAACTATGGGAGACCAAAAACACATTTTCCTAAATTTCCAGAATCCGATGGATGACTGCAAGGAGAGACGTACCTGAAAATCCACTTTGCCAAACGTATAGACCATACCGCCACGCTGGGGTCGCGGTTGGGATAGTTTGTTCTCTTTTTCTTCGTTTTCTTCATCGAATTTTGGTTTTTCTTCGTTTTCATCGTTGTCGAAATGGTAGATTTCGTAAATACTGGGTTTGTGTTTTTCTTGATAACTTGACACGAGATGCATGGCGCTTTCGTGGGCAAAGTCTTTTGTGTCGTAAAGGAGCGTCTTCATAAACTGCCGTCCGTGGGCCTGTCGCGCATGGCGCAGTAGCAGCAGCGACGCTGTGAAAAGCAAAAGGCCACAGTCAGCTCCGCTTCCACCTAATCAAAACGGAAGTCTTTCACGCACTGGACAAATGCGCATGGTACACGCTGCGATGGAGCGGCGTCCATCCCGATTCCTAATATTTGACAAATCATTAGCCCAGCAGAACATTCTAAGGACGTAGAACGGATCAGTTCTGCAACGCAAAAATCATACCCAATCCTGGAGCGCGACATCCGCACCGTGCGCCAACAGCACGATCGCGACATCGTCCAACCCGTAGCTGCACGCAAGATGCAAGGCTGTCTCGCCCAGATCGTTGCGTTCGTCCACATGCACTTCTCCCTGCGTTACAAGATCTTCCACGCGCGTAGTTGCGCCTGCTAGAACACTCTGCCACAGATCCATTCTTGCTTCGCGTTCTCGTTCTCTGTTCTCGATCGTTTGGTCGCGGTTCCAAGGCACTCCTAGATTTGTTCTGCTCGACTCGAATTGGACTTGCTCTGCGGCGCGCGGGTCTCCCGTGTTGTGAGAAGCACACGCCGATGGCGAAGGCGATTTACGCGGCCGATCGTGAGCTGTTCATCGTGGGAGATTCGAGTTGCTCACTGATGACCCGGCAGCACTGCACACACCTCAAGCTTCCACAGTCTTCTCCAATTGTCCCTCGTTGGAAGCAATCCTTGTCCAATGAGGAAATGAGTCCCTCATTAGACACCAGAACACGGTGTCTGTGTGGTCAGGAGTGATGACCGTCGGTGATATCGACCATCACTCTGAACGGATCGAAAAGCTCCTCATCTTTCTCGAAGAGCCACAGAAGGAAAATATCATGAAAGATGAAAATGGTATAAGATATTTTCCTTCCTTACTCCCATCAGTAACATGCAATCAACGCGCTTCTTCGTACAGACTGACTTAATTGATCCAGGAGCCAAGGCGATCAGAGAGCCGAGCGTTTGTACAGCACGATCGCAAACACAATCTGGAGCGCGAACGCGTAGCCCACGAGCACGAGCATGTTGACCATAATGTCAATGTTTTGGAGCCCAAACAAATCGAGCACGGCGAGCGCCGACGCTGTGCCTTCGGTGTGGAAGTGGTCGTACATAAACGACTGGAACGCGTACGAATGGAACGCGACGTAGTGGAGCCAGCGCCAGTACACCGGCAGTGCATTCACCGGCACCATAAAGCCTTCGACGACCATGAACATGCCGTAGACACCGGCGCCAGTGGCAATGCCCGTAATGTAGTGGGGCGACACGGCACTGACGACACACATGAACGACTCGGCGACGACCAGTGAGAGAAACATGTTGAGGAGAAAGGTCGGGAACCGATTGAGGCCCGTGAGTCCCACGACAATGGCGGTCGAGACCAACGCGATCATAAAAATGCCGGGGATAAACGACACAAAGTTGGCGGCGACAAAACTGCTCACGCGCACCGAGTGGTTCATGCGTTCGCGCACAAAGGTCGCGCGCTGCTCAATGAAAAATGGCACGACGGCGACCGACATAAACACGAGAAACGCTTGTAAATAAAACAGTAATGCCGCACGGTGCAAGTCGGTAATGTCGTCGTTCCCGCGCAAGTACACGGTCCCCAGCAAGAGCGACAGCAATATGTACATAGCAAGTCGGATCCAGTACATACCCGGGTTCCGGATCGCAATGAGTCCATTGCGATGAAGCATGACGCGAAACTGATCGAGCGGCGAGCTCAAGCCAATGTCAGCACGGATCTCGGGAAACAGATTGGCGTTGCGCCAGTCGTCGGTAATGAGGTTCGAGACGTCGCGCGAGGTCGAGCTCCGCGCATAGCGATCGGCAAGGTCATCGACGTCGGCGTGGCCGTCAAAGTCGCGGTTCACGAGCGACAGCATGTGCTCGGCCGGGTTCGAGTAGATCGAGCAGTGGTACCCAATCGACGAAAAGTACTCGACAGCTTTATCGGATCGCCCAAAGAAAACGGATTTGCCTTCGGCCAGTACGAGTGTATTGGTGAAGAGCGCGTAGCACGCCGACGGCGGCTGGTGGATCGTGAGCACGACGGTCTTGTTCCATTCTTGACACAAATCTACGAGGCATTGCATGACGCCGTAGGCAGCCGCCGAGTCGAGGCCAGACGTCGGTTCGTCGAGCAACAAAATCGATGGGTTCGAAAGGAGCTCGATGGCAATACTGAGCCGCCGCTTCTGGCCGCTCGAGAGGCCTTTGTGAAACATACTGCCCACCAATGTGTGCTGGCAATTGCGGAGGCCCATGTTGTCCAGCACGGTCTCGACACGGAGTTCACGGACTGTGCGGGGCATGTAGGTCGGCAGCGATAGCTCGCCGGCGACTACCAATGTCTCGCGCACCGTGAGCGACCCCAGTAACGACTCGTCCCGGGAAATGTAGGACGACACACCGCGGAACACTTCTTGCGTCCGCTCAGACCCATTCAGGCGGACGTAGCCGTCGACTGTGCCGGTGCGCACGCGATCGGCGAGAATATCCAAAAGCGTGGTCTTGCCTGAGCCTGACGGGCCCATGACCGCTGTGATCTGCCCCGGCCCACAGCGGCCGGTAATTTCGTAGAGTAACCGCTTGCCTTCTTTGTCTTGGCGCTTGGCACGCTGCGTGCTGTCGTGCGTGCGCCACACGACGCGGTCTTCGTGGACCCAGTACGAAATGTGCTGCCAGCTCAAGGCGCACGAGTTGGAGTAGGTCGGATCGAGCATGGCTGACGCAATCGCTGGCGCGGCACCGTGGGTGTGGCTGTGAGTGTGGGGCAACCCCATGAGCGCCGGGGCATCGGCACTCTGCGGCGTCTTGCTGCGGGTGTAACGGGCAGTCGGTGACATGGCTTTGAGGACTGCCGGCGACGACGACAGCACGCGCGAGTCGTCGAGGAATTCGACTTGGTGGTGATGGGGATCGTTGAGGTGGTCGTCCGGCGAAAGGATATCGAAATTGTTAAGACTCAACGAGTCGTCCGTGACAATGCTCGAGACTGTCTTGGCCGTGCTGGATGCTTTGCCGCGCATAGTCTTATACCACAGCGTTTGATGGGTCTCAACAAAAGGAGCAGAAAATCGCCAGACGCGTTGCGGCGTGGCGACAACGAGGCGGACAAGGATGAACGGGGCGGGGAGATGGCGAGTTGAGTTGTGGGAGACGAGTGCGGCGTCGCGGTCTGCCCACATGCAAGTGCCTGACCTGCTGGGCCGTCCAGGGCTGTCCATCATCCGCGGTTGCGTTCGAACTGGGCCGTGGATGTCTTGGGGCCATACAGTATAATGGAGCACCTGACAAACGAGCGTCCTGTTTATGTTGGACGCGATGGGATCTTTTACCGGTACCGGTTTTGTACAGACTGGACGGACACTCCCGTGCTGGTCCAACTGTGCTTAAGACAAAATGGACCTTAGACGTGGTCGACCACAAGCCTGAACAGGCACGCATGTACCTGGATACCATACACTCGATGGTATCTAGTGCATCGTTTCCCAATACACGTTCCATAACGACGCCGAGGAGTAATCACACGAAGCGCACGCCCACAAAACGAATTACTCTTTCCACATGTCTATGTATTGTATGTGGCCCCACACCGACTGAGCAGTATGTGTGGTGGGATCATGACTACATACTGAAGATTGTAAAAGGCTCCGCTGTGGTACTATATATACCGTGAAAAAAGATGCCTACGGTGACGTCGGCGAAAACGTGCGTGCCCTTTTTACCAGCTTTCGTGCTGAATGTTCGATGCTTGGTCCAGTCGATAACAATGTCTCCTGCTGCTCTCGGTGCCGAGACGGGCAAACCTTCAGGAAGTAATCCGGATGACCATAAGACAGGACGAATCAATTGTCTATCCCGAATGAGGACCTGATTAGATGTTCGGCACGATCAGTAAGTGGATAAAAAAGTTGCGCTAAACCATGAGATAGTTGCTTCGTTATCTTTGCTCACACGCGCAGTTTTGTCACCAATTCATTGCTGTCTACCGGTATTCTGTTTGTGATATTGGTGCGGTCAGTCAGCCGCTAATGGAATCTGCACTCTATGCTTCGTAGGTTCAGCTTCTCATCCAACGCATCCTGTGTTCAGTATCGGATCTCCACCAACGACACTGTACAGTACAGTACAGTACGGTACATGGGTTGTGACGGTGTGTCAATTTTATCTTGACACTAATCCGATGTGGTGCGGAGAACATGCCTGGTCTGTTTCCGTTGTTGGGAAATTCGATGCACCATACTAAGGATTAACAATGAGTGAGTTCTGCAATCTCAGATTTTAACCAAAACAGGGAAAATCATTGACGTTTCCGTGACAAGCAATGGGGACTTCGTTGAAGGTTGTGTCAAATTTACACCAATGTCCTATCCAAAAAACGGCAAACCAGTGCGTGGCTGGACAATAGTTTAGCACAGATACGTTCGTCAACAATAGATCATTTACTGAAATAGTGAACTCGGCGCTAAGTCTACACAATTTGCAAGAACAGATATGGACGAGTTCCAGGGCGGGTCTTACCTTGCAGCTCATGAAATTCTTCGTGCATCGAGATGAGATCGTCCTGTGTCCAGTCTCAAAACCTGTTCTTGAAAATTAAACACATTCTGCATGCCCGGAAAAGGACCACACGGCACACACGCCGTCTGAAATCAGGGAGTTATCAAAAGTAAAGACTGTCTACTCTAAGTAACTCCGATTCTACTATTGCCTGTGGCGGACCTTGACCTTTGCACGGACGGATCATTGGTTTTCCACCTGACTGGACAGACTAGACTTTGGTTTCCTTTGAACCAAGCCCCGTGGATACCTAATACAGTACAGTACCAGGCATCCCAACCTGCTGCTGGTGCAACAATTTCGCTTTTGTGGCGTTATTGGCGAACCTATGGTATTATATGAAGTCTGGTAACATACTGATGTTGGATCAGACTGTGCCAACCGGAGCAATGCTCACATCACCACTTGTCCGAATACGAAATTCCTCACCTAGTACGATTCTCTAAAACACGTTTTTGGCACTGGCGTTTCCAGTTTGATAGTGGATTGGTAGATCCACGATGGCAACGCATCTCTTTGCGTCAGTGCAAGGGAACTACGAACGAGAACAGGTCAGGCACATTGGCTCAAGGTGCTTGACTCACGGTGCCTGACCTGTTCTCTTTCGCGGTTTCGAAGCTGGCTTGATGACAGGCCGCAGATGACGCGGACCCAAAGCCAGAGTATCACCCAGTACAGTACAGTGTCCATTTGCACGAGCGACGGAAACCGTTCTCGCGTACGTGATTATAATGTACCGCGAGGTGGCACAGGCTGGGCCACACACAAACGGCCACCCAACTCAACCACTTCTCTCCATTTCCCCCAGCTCTCCATTTTCCAATTGTGCTTGTCCACCTCAGCCGATCGTTCTGTTTGTTCCAGCCTACAAGGGACCGAGTCATCACTTCGTTCTCCTCTCCTCTCCTTCTCTCCCAAAATTTCGAACATGACCTCGTCCTCTTTGTCGGATGTGGCCTGGGACCGCAAGGCCCTCGTGCTGGCAACCGCCGTGCTCTACCTCAAGTTCCTCGTGACGACCATGATCCAAGGTAGCAAGAGTTTTGCGGCTGGAACCCGCGCGCCCGAGGACGCGTACCTGCCCATGGCCAAGGGACTCCCCTCCGAACAGAGCTTTAGCATGCACGACTCGCCCGTGCCCATGGCTGACGAGAAAAGGAAGCCCAGTCCCAGTCGCATGAGTGCTAGTGAGGACGAAGCCCGCTGGAAGCGCGTGGTTCAGAACGACTTGGAGTCGATCCCGCTTGCGCTCGTGGTGTTTTTGGTCGCCTCGTTCTCGGGCAGCCAAAGCAACATTAATGCGATCCTCACGGGCGTGTACACTGTCGCCCGCGTGTTGCACACCATCGTCTACGTGCACGCGCGGCCTGTTGCGCGCATGCTCACGTGGATGTGTGGCGTCGCGACCGTCATCGCCACGGCCGTGCTCGCAACCATTGCCGTGTTAAACTGAGCTGAAAGTGCAATTACTGTGGGTCACGCGTCGCCGATTCGAAGTTTCTAATTCACGTATTCTAGGTTAACGTTAACCATCTACACACCGTGCTCTCCCCTTTGCCGCCTAGCAGCTACGGCTGGACGAGATCTGATCTGAGGAAGTTCCCCATGCTCCTCACTGGTGAGAGGCGGATCGTTTCGCTCGACCGCGACGTTTTCATTTTCCCGCCATCTGCTCATAACGTTATCGCGTTCGTGCTCGTGGCTGCGTCGCGACGGGTGGTCGTATGATACTCGTACGCCATCTCATCAACACATAGTTCCTAAGCGTGACGACGCTTAGGAACTATGTGTTGATGAGATGGCGTACGAGTATCAATAGCTACTGACAGCAAACCATTTCTCCACGAACATGACACGCCACAAAGGCAACAATTTCCTGATTGGTGTTCTCTATGACGATTATGTGTCTGGCAGGTCGTTGTCCGCACTGGCCACGCCTCCTCTATATCATGACGCGACGCCACAGGCAACCAAGCAGCATGCAAACGGATCCGGTCCGAAGAGCATTTCAATTATTCTTATTATCGAGTTGACGAGGGCGGGACCGTCGAGGCTTAAGAGAAATACAACTAAAGAATACAAACAAGCAAGTCTCCTCGCTATCCTACCTACCTACTTGTACTAGTATCGGTAGTAGGCGACTCGCGGCACGCGTCGTAGGCCGGATCGTCGACACACACCGTGAGTCGTCGGTCGCGTCGACTCGCCCGACGCCATTTGGCCAGCAAGACGCATGCAACGACCAGCGCCAGGCCGAGTAGGACACACAATCCAATGAACGCCAGCTTGTACGGCGACGCAAGCGGGCTCGTGAGGCCACCACTGGTCCCACCGCTCGTGATCGAGCCTCCACGGACAAACATGCCATCATATGCATCGGTGGCACTGAGCCAGGTCGTCACCGACAAAGGCTCGATCGCAAAATTGAGCGTCGGGACTTTGGCGACACACGAGGTATCGGTCTTGGCGAGGTCGCCATTGTTGCGGACGTAGGATGCGAGGATCGCCACGCCACACGTCGGGGCGTTGTGATCAGTTGCCGTGGTCCACAACGCACCATGCGTTGCGTGCTCAAACGCCACGAGCTTTTTGTGGGTCGTGTTGAGCGCTGTGACCAGGGCTTCTGCGTTTTTGTGGGGCGTCACGGGATCTAGGGTACCACTGAGCACGAGCACGCTCGCGTTGTTGGGTGGTGTCGCCGGCACATTCCAGAACTGATCCCGCTCGTACGCGATTGGTGACGCAGGGTAGGTCGTAAACTCACTGTACGGCTCACACGCCGTGGCATTGGCTTTTGTGAACGCACAGTACGACTGCACCGAGTAAGCCCCGAGCGTGAGGCTCGCTTTGCGGAACCGCATCTCCATTGTCTCTGCCGACGGCGTCGGAAGCTCCCAGAATTCAGAAAAGCTCACCAGTTTCGAGAGCAGGGTCGCACGTGGTTGCGTGCTCGGGTGCAATCGCGTCGCCAACGTCTCAAAGAAATGGTTCAAGACTTTCGTGTCGTCAACGCTGCAGCGCCCGATGCGGTAGGTAATCACAGGAATAAACTGACGGAGCGTCGCCCGCCGTAGCAGCTCGCCCATGACCCAGCGGAACGGCTGGGCAGGGAGGTAATCACTCGGATCATAGGCAAAGACCTTGGCGAGCTGGGTGTCGAGGGCAAAGGCGCACACGGATCGAGGTGCGTCGAGTTGCTTGACCAGCGATCGTAGAGCCGACGCCAATGCCGCCCCTGGAAAGTGTTTGTTGCAGTCAGTATCACTGCCGCACAGTCCAAGAAATTCCTGACCGACAGCGTCAAAGGCTTCGTCGGCTTTCGACTGGTACGGAAAGTCAGTAGTCAAAGCCCCCGACGTCGTCGCGACACCGTCGAGAATATACCCTGTAATAGGTCTACCACTCGTCTCGGACGTCACATGCATGAGCCGCTCGACGATCGGCGAGCTGACGCCAGCGCCGTAGACAAACGTAGGCCCAGAGCCGTTGAGAAAATGGTCAAGAAAGTACCGCACGTCCAACGCCGCGCTGGTCACCGAGAACGCCGACAGTCTCTGGGGGTACTGGGACGCGAGGGCATCGGCGCAACTCGCAGCTTCTTCCGGCGAGATTGCCACGCCTCCGGGCGAGTTGGGCGACTGCGCTTGGGCAGCGACACAGTCGAGCTTCGCGCTGCGGCCAGTGCCGCGACGGTCGAGACTGTAGACGTCGACGTCGCCATCGAGCGACGCGGAGATTGACTGCATAGCCGCTTCATCTGAAGGTCCATTATTAACAGCGATCAGATGTCTACGAGACTAGAGTGATGAAGAGGGCGACGTACAATCCAGCGACGCGGTGGTCGTGGGGCCGCTTTGAACGAGCAGAATGCTGGGCGTCCGATCCGGCGTGGAACGACGACGCGTGGCCACGAGCCGCTTGACAAACACGTCGAGCGTCCGGTTCGCGGGGTCGTTGCAGACGCCAGCGTAGCACAGCGGTGCGCGGAAGATCGCGCACTGCGCGTCGGTTAGCGTCTTGCGACTGCCATGTGGCGACGGCAGCGTCGACGCTGAGCCAATCTCACATGGGTACCACCCATCGAGGTCGTCGGTAGGCACCGCAGACGCGACCGCAGCCGTTGCCGCCATGAGGGTCAGTCGGAGAAGCATGCGTCGCATTACTTTGAGAGGAGAGGAGGAGAAGAGGAGGAAGGGGAGGAAGAGGAGGAAGAGGAGAAAGTGGCACTGGTGGCGAGGGGGAAGAAAGGGGAGTGTCTGTTCCTCTCATCAGCATTTTTAGTCGCCATGTTGAGTGGACCGGATCGGATTCGAGTCCGAAAAGGATTATCTCCCCCAAGGATTCGATGTTTCGACTGGCTCCTCCTCCGAGTCTTGGATGTTTCGACGGGCGGAGATTGGTCCACAAATTCGTCATTCTCACACATCACCGCTTTGTTGAAAAGGCAATTTTCTGCGACATGGGCTATACCTTGGGACATTCCAGCTACGGGGACCAATCAAAAGAGTCAGAAAGTGATTTGAGTTGCTAACTTCCTATCCCTAAATACTGAACGATTGTGGTCAAATAGGTATTACACGCATGAAATCTTTTGTCAAATCAGTATTTCAGCACACATCTCATGTATCATTCCGCATCATTGCATTGATACAAGCGGATATAAATCGATCACTACATCGGCATTGGGCCGAGAGAAGCCTTGGGGAGTGCGACCTCGTCCAAAGAGGCCTAACAGACGGCGCGAATTAAAAGTCACATTAGTCGGATTGACGATAGCTATCGGATCCATGTACGGAAGTGGATTTGCTCGATTATCCACCGTGTAGAGTTTGTACTGACAAACCCGCAGCGCTGGTGATAGACGAATGCAGAATATGTATTCGACGCCACGATATTCCCTCCATTGATCCGCTTTCCAATCCAAATACGGCCATCCTCGTAAGACGTCCCATTCCACCTTCAATGTGTGGTATTTTCCCCAATCCATTCCAACTGGTCGAGTGGCACCAATACCGGGAGGAGGACCAAAACAGCAATCGGGCTCGAGCTTTCGAAGAGATTCAACGTAACTCGATCCTCGTGGCCGCAAGTGTTAATCTCCCGTGCCAGTCGCAGTCAAGATAGCGAAGTCCAGGTCGCGACAGAGGGTATTGTGCATCTTGGTCGGTAGCTCGACAATGTAAATTCTACCATCTTCAATGCCATTGCTTTCGACACAAGTGCTTGGTTCTCCGACTTGACATTTCTCTCCCAGTCTTCTAACTAGGCTTCGCAAACCTCAAATCCAGGATCCGCGTCATCGCGCTCAGTAGAGAATGAAGTATCTTCGACTTCTTTCCAATCCAGCTTCTTGATGATGTTATTTATCTGCTTGATCGCCATGTTCCGCGTAGATGATGCAGCTGATGGTGCAAAGTATGAGTCCCCGTCCCCAAAGAAGTTAACACCGCTCATGTTTCTTTGTCTCGTCCCAAGAAGCAAGGGACTTCTATTTGAAACAATACGGTAGCCACGCGGTAACTATCTATCGTCCCTTGCGTTCGCCTAGCGTCCGCTCAACCTGTGCATAAAATGGCATTTAGAGTACCCCTAAACACTCTTGAGCGTACGCAATGGTATCATGTGATGGAGATTCGTTCAGCGAAACATGCGGCCTAGGTGTCACCTCCTCCCTCTTCGCCGCGCGCGACATGTTCTAATATGTAAGTTTATGCATGTTCGGCGGCGTAGGTCTGAAGATCCGGTGCACTAGCTTTCTTGGCGCGATGCCACTTGACCATGAACACGGCCGCCGCCACGGCCGCCACCACAAACAGCACGATAAACACAATCATGACCGACTGGTAGGACGTGCCCTTATCGCTGGCGCCACTCGCAGCATCGGATTTCCTCCCTTTGCCACTGTCGCCCTGGATATCTGCGGTCACCAACCCCGTGAACGTGCCGTCGTACGCCGCCGTCGCATTCAGCCACAAGGCGACCAGCGTATCATCAATCCCAAAATTCGCCGGTAGCACGGCAGCGACACAGGACGTATCGGTCTTGGTGAGGTCCCCATCCATGGCGACGTACGACGCTACAATCTGCATACCGCACGGCACGCTACGTCCAGCCGCTTTGGCGCTGGTGCTTGTGGTAAACAAGGTCCCATGAGTCGCGGCCTCGAACGTCACGAGCTGTTTGTTGGTCGTATCCAATGCCTCGAGTAGAAACTCGGCGTATTTGTGGGGCGTCTGCGGATCCATTTTGCTGCTCATGAGCAAGACGCTGACGTCGGTGGGAGGGGTGGCAGCAATGTTCCAGTACTTGTCTTTTTTGTAGAGGAGCGGCGAGGCTTTGTACTGCGTAAAGTCGGCGTACAGTTGGCAGGCCGCCGATTTCTCTTTGGAGAACACGCAGTAGGTCTCGACCGCCGAGGCCGTGCCGCTGCTGATGGTTGTGTTGAGGTACCGCGCCGCCATGGTCTTGTACGACGGCGTCGGGGTTTCCCAAAACTCGGAGTAGACAATCAGCTTGTAGAGCAAGTCGGACGTAAACTGGTCGCTCTCGGTCGCGCTGGTTAGAGTCTCGCTCAGCGTCGAAGCAAAGTGATTTAGGACATTGATGTCGTCGCTGGTGCACCGATTCATTCGGTATGTTAGCACGGGAATGAAGCTCCGGGTCCCGGCATCTCCGAGGAGCGACCCCATTACTTGGCGGAGAATCGTCCCGGGCGAAAAGTCGCCAGGCGCGTAAGCGAAGAGTTTGGAAAACATCTTGTCGAGGGCGCTGGTGCACTTGGCCGTGCCGCTGTCCAGCCCCCGGGTCAGCTCAAACAGGGTCTCGCTGACCGATGCATCCTTAAAGTATTTGCCACAGGTGGCTTCGTTCTCGGCACAGAACGACAGGAAAAAGCGCGCAACTTCATCGAAATCCGTGTCCCAATTGGAAAAGTACTCGAAATTCGCCTTGTCCGAGCCCGAAGTCGTGCTGATGCCGTCGAGAATGTAACCAGCAATACCAGTCGTGTTCAAGTGGATCAACCGCTCGACGAGGGACGAGCCATAGCTCACACCATAGACAAACGTCGATTGACCGACGAGAAAATTCGAGATAAACAACTTGAGGTCGGACGCGGCGCTCGTGACCGAGAACGACGCGAGGTCCGAGCCGTATTTCGCCTCGATTTCATCGGCACACGTGCCGACTTCGGATGAGTCGATCGAGGTGCCGCCGGGTGACGCACTGGTCTGGGCCTGCGCCGCGACACAGTCGAGCTTGGTACTGCGGCCTGTGCCGCGGTGGTCCATGGTGTAAACGTTCACGTTGCCTTTGAGCAACGTATAGAGGCCGGTCATCGCCGACTCCACTAAACAAATATATTAGTTGGGCATTCAGAAGGGGAGGGGCCATGGGGGAACGTACTGGCAGGGGAGGCGGCGCCAGGGCCGCCTTGCATGAAGAAAACGTTGGGGGCATTGGTGCTTCCACTGTTGCTCTTAATGCGCTTGATAAAGATATCGACCTGCGTATTGGCTTCGTCCTCACAGACACCGGTGTAGCAGAGCGGCGCTTTGAAGATCGCGCACTGGGCCGCGCCATTGAGGCTCGACGCGTCGCTTGCGTCGGGCGGCAATTGCTCCGCAAAGGTCACGGCCGTGCACTCGTACCAGCCGTCGATTTTGGGTTTCACGTCGGCCGCATGGACACTGGCGAGAAGCGCCGCTGCGGCAAGAACCAGCGCCTGGGGGAGACGCATGGAGATTGAGTAGGAATTCTGGAATAGCTATGGACCTCCTCATGGTAGTCGTCGATCGGTCATTCATTACAAACAGACGGGAAGGCTTAAATTGAGGTGGTGCCTGTTCTGACGTTTAATTCGTAAATTACGAGCGCGGAGTGATGGTCTATCGGATAAATTCGATTCGGTCACATGAAACGTGAACTGGTTGGCGTTTTTTAGCCAATCAATAGTGTCAATAGCGTCTCTTTTGCAACTGTCGTGCAGTTGATTATGAGAACAGCTGGATGTGCCTGGTTAAATATCCAGCCGTCGTGTAATTTACCGTTTATGCGGGTGGCCTGTGTTCAGATGGGTACATTCTGTCTCGACACTCGAAGTCATGCCACCTGGATGATCCCAGTGGAACGACCATGTCCTCTCGCCACTGCAACCACTTGAGTATCAACCGCATCTAGATTCGAAGATGCTAAACCACCACAGTTCTACAATATACTACCAGTAGTACGTAGTAGTCTAGTACTGTAGCTGTATCACTGAACCTGATGTATGTTGATGATGATAACGTTGGAGTCTATTTGGTTACGTCGAGGGAACGACGTAGCTAATAAGAAAGGAAATGAACAACCAGTCTTGAGTGGAGTTTGCCACCATACGACTTCTCGGGAAGGAGAGCAGAGAGTCCTCGCCAGTCAGGGCAATCGGACGGGTGGTGCGTTTGCAAGCGGCGTTTGCAGCCCAGTGCAACGGTGGCGGGTGCGTCACATCACCGAACCTCGAACCTATGCCTGGGTCTCAGTGTACACTGGCGCAGCGTTCACACTGTTGGCCTGCTTCCTGGCTTTGCGCCACTTGAGGAGGAAGCTGCCAGCCGCCAGCAATGCCACAATAAACAGCACGAGGAACACGATAAACACCGTCTTGTACGACGTCCCGCTACTACTGTCGCTGTCCGAGGCAGCATTGCCTGCGAACGAGCCGTCGACTGCCGCTGTTGTGTTGAGCCAGTTGCGCGTGAGTATCTTGTCCACTGCAAAACTCACGGCCGGCATCTTGGCCACACACGACTTGTCCATCTTGGCGAGGTCGCCGCCGACTGCGACGTAGGACGCGACCAGCATCATGCCGCAGATCGGCGCGTCCGGGTCTGTGTTCGACAGTGGTGTGGACCACAGCGTGCCGTGCGTCGCTTGCTCAAAGACCACGAGCTCTTTGTTGGTCGTATCCAATGCCTCGAGTAGAAACTCGGCGTATTTGTGGGGCGTCTGCGGATCCATTTTGCTGCTCATGAGCAAGACGCTGACATTGGCAGGCGGCGACGCTGCGACATTCCAGTACTTGTCCTTTTTGTAGATGAGGGGTGACGCCGCGTAGGTCATTTCGTTGGCAAACTCGGTGCAGCCAGAGGAATTCTCTTTCGAGAAGACGCAGTAGTTGTTGACTTCACTGTAGGTGCCGCTGCTGATCGTGGTGTTGGTAAACCGTGCGAGCATGACCTCGGTCGTTGGTGTCGGCATCTCCCAAAACTCGGAGTAGACAATGATCTTGTAGACGAGGTCCGATTCGTACGTCGCGTCTTCGCTGGTCTGGCTCGAATAGACCGCATAGCGTTTCATTAAGTGCTTGAGCACCTTGACATCGTCGTCACTGCAACGCGTGAGGCGGTAGGTGACCACAGGGATGAGCGTCCGCAATTGGGCGTCGGCGAGCAACGCCCCCAAGAAAGACCGTAGCGACTGCGACGGCGGCATACTGCCGCCCGGGGCGTACCCGTACAAGTCGGCAAACATGGAGTCGGCGGCCTTGAAGCACTTGGACGTCGGGGTATCGACCGTTGTCATCAATGTCTTGAGCGTATCGCTGACTGACGCGTCTTTAAAATATTTGCCACAGTCGGCTTGGTTCTGGGCACAGAACGACAGAAACACCTGCCCGACTTGGTCATAGTCCACATCCCATTTTGAGAAATACTCGAAATTCGCCTTGTCCGAGCCCGAAGTCGTGCTGATGCCGTCGAGAATGTAACCAGCAATACCAGTCGTGTTCAAGTGGATTAGCCGCTCGACCAGCGACGTGCCGTAGCTGACGCCATAGACAAACGTCGTCGAGTCGTTGAGGAAGCTCGTAATAAACAATTTGAGATCCGAGGCTGCGCTGGTGACCGAGAACACGGCCATGTCCGAGCCATATTTCGACTCGAGATCGGTCGCGCAGCTCGCGACTTCGGTGGGATCGATCGACGAGCCGCCGGGCGACGCACTGGTTGTAGCCTGCGCCGCGACGCAGTCGAGCTTGGTGCTGCGACCGGTGCCGCGGTGGTCCATGGTGTAGACGTTGACGTTTCCACTCAATAGAGAGTAGATGCTGGTCATCGCCGACTCCACTATACAAGAGACAAGATTAGTATCAGCTCCGCTGGGAGGACTTACTTCTCCAGCATAAACGTACTGGCAGGTGAGGCAGCACCCGGGCCGCCTTGCATAAAGAAGATATTTGGTTTACCGGGGGCGACGGCAACAATGCGCTTGACAAAGATGTCAAGCTCGCCATTGCTGGTGTCGGTGCAGACGCCGTCGTAGCACAGCGGCGCTTTGAAGGTAGCGCACTCGGCGCGCAGCGGGGAAGCACCCGAGCTCGAGCTCGAGCCCGAGGCCGAGCTCAGTCCGGACGATGCAGTCGCCGGCGCTTCGGCCGCGAAGGTCACGTCGGAACACGGGAACCAGCCGTCCATTTTTGGCGTCGCTGCGTCGCCGGTATTCGCGAGCACGGCAGCCGCGATTGCCCAAGGGAGAAGCCCATGCAGTCCTCGCATCTTGTGGTTTTGTGTTGTTTGCTTTTGCGTGGAATTGCAGAATGACAAGGACTCGTAGCCTTCGGTTCTGGGCGGGTTACCGGGTGGGGTGGTGAGGCGGGCCGGGTGTTTACAGTCGTATTCTTGGCGATGGGGTTCAAAGGTACTGCCTTGTCGAGCAGGCAGCTGGGCCAGGGCGGTGGGAGTGGTGTCCAGTATATTACCCACCGCCAAAGTCGTCTCCCACTCGCTCGTTCTCTCTCTTTTTGTCGTCGTCAAGCAGGCTGGGCGTGTGTCCATCGCCCGGCCTTTGTCTTGTGACACGTTGAGACGATCCGCATTCACGTGCGACTTTCTCTCATCCAATCACAGACGAGGAGCTCCGGTGAGAAAGGCAATAGATGGATAGTGGTCAGTGAGCGTTGACTTAAACTCAGTATGCATTGTCGACGACTCAGCACTGGAGCACTGGCGACTTTGAACGTTTTCCATTCTGATACTATATTGTTCTACCCTGGGACAAGAAGAGGATCTTCTCCCAACGGGAGGACACCATTGCTTCTTGGCTCCAGCTGTGGGTGCACTCAACCCAGCCCACAGCCACGCACGTTGTAGGGCGAATCGCATGCCTCCCCTCTCTCACCCGTCCCGCTGAAGGTTGGACGGAAGGAAGGAGCACCTTCCCTTTTCTGAATGCAAACGAATTCTTGCAGTGAGTGGGACACTAGGGAAGGCGAGCCGAGGGCCTCATTCTCCTGATCGGGTATAGGCCCGTCCGTGTCAATGTTTGGTTGACTCGATAGGTCTAATTTTGGCCTGAGAAATTCCGTGCCTGGGTACTCTAGTTGTAGTAGGAGAGGTCGGTCACTCTCACCTCTAGGCTAGGCTCCTGCTAACTGCCAGCAATGGAGAAATCGGCGCCACCGTTACCGCGCCGGCAGGCATCTGTACGCGGCAGCTTTCAGCGAATCAAGAGTTGTCGCGACGACAGTGAAGAAAGTGCCAGTGACCCATCGGATCCCACTGCCACTGACGCCAATACCAGTAGGAGGGGCTTGCAGGATGGGGTTGCCGGCGAGGCAACGCCGCGAGTGGACCGCACCGTATGGACCCGCACGCACGACCACATTACACTCCACCTCACGTCCCCCGACGACACACTGAACAATGGCGAGCCGCTGTTGCGCGGCTGGCGCAGTCCACACGGTGAGCCGTATCGGCCGCTGGGCACTCCGGACCTTGGCCTTAAGTGTACGCCGCGGCATCATGGCGATCCACTGCTGCCTTTTCAATCGCTGGACCCAACCGCTCCTTCCAAGGATTGTAGCGTCGGGTCTGGACGCCGTGAGCCCATGCCCACGACCACCACCAAGGAGACGCCGTCACGACCGCACGTGCTGGATATGTTTCCTCGCAATCTACGCAAGCGTCCGTCGGACGATCGCCACGTCAAGCTCGCACTGCGTCTCCAAGAAAGCATGGCGCAGTACTCGCCCGAGAAGATGCGCGGGCTGCGGTGCGTGCACGCAGCGACCCGCCCACGCCTCGGCGACGAGAACGAGCGAGAAGACGGTATAGGTACTGCAAACGATAAGGATAATGATGAAGATCTCCACACAACGCTCGTACGGCTCCAGGAACAGCACCGTCGCGCGCATGGCGGTATCGTCGCCACCAGTCCAGTACAGTCGCCACGATCGCCACGGTCGCCCCGGCTCCACGTGGAGCACGGCGACGCATCGTTCCAACTGCTATGCAGCGCGGTGCACCAAGGTGCGGCGCGCCTCCAGCTGGTGCGCAATGGCCAAAACTTTCTCGGGGCGATCCCCACGACCGACGCGTCGCTCGATCTCCACACGCTCAAACAGCAATACGACCGGGCGCGTGCGACGTACATCGCGGATCTCACGGCCCGCACGACGCGCTGCCACGCCAAGGCGAGCCACCACACCACCGCAATGAAGAAGGACGACGAAAGCGACAACGACGACTCACTGCACTACGCGGCAGGAGGGAAGCAAGGCACTGAGGGAGAGGACACGGACGCGGGAGTGTACTTGCCGTACACGACACGCGTGGCACAATTGTCGCCGCACAAACCGCTGCCGACGCTGAGTGCGTTCCAGGCAACGACTCGGGACGAGCGGATCACGATACGGTCGCTGGTCTCGACCCGCGCGTCCATGGCCATGCAGAGTGACGTCGTCACGTCGCCACGCAAGCCATTGGCACCGCGTGGTGCCGGGAGCCGGAGTAGTGTCCAGACGATTGAGGCCCTGTCGCCGTCGCCCGTGATGCCGTCCCCTACGAATCCCAGTCGCCTGCAGTCGCGCCGCGCCTCAGTCGTATTAACGGCTCGGCGCAGCACCCTCGGGCAACCGCCCTCATCCTCGCCCACGGCCGAGCAACCGTCGCTGGATCCAGAGAGCGATGCCCTCGCACGGGTCGTGGCCTCGCTCAGGAATGGTGCGATGACCGAGACGCCGCCTTCCCCGCTTCTCTCCGGCGTCCACAGTACCACGCGTCTCCAGAATGTCGTGGACTCTGTCGAGACTGCCAAGCACGTCCAGATTCAGACACTCGCCACGACGCTCCGTGTCCTGGACCACGGCCGCCACGACTGCCTCACGACCAAATTCCGAAACCTTCATATCTACCCTCGCCTTGACAGCGCCATGCTCCAGATGCGGTCGGCCGCCGAGCTTGACCGCGTTGATGTGGCGACCCACAACCTCGCGTCGTATCGTTGGTACTCCGACCTGCTCCGCCAAGTGCTCACAAACCACGCCCGCCACGGGCTCCCTCGTCTGGACCTCCATCCGGCCGAAAGCTTTTGCATCAACGTGATCCGCTCGGTTGCAAGGCAAGGGCGCTTGTTCCAGCGCGAGCAGCTCGAGCGGCTCGTGCTCTTGCTCCATCCAGCAGACGTCTCGCTCGTTCCAGTCCAGCATATCCTGACGTTCCTGCGACGTGTCGTGGGGATTGCACCATCCAACTGGACGGCGTTTTTCCAGACACACGGGCTGGACGAGCCGATCGAGGTATTCGCCACGGTGAGTGAAGAAAGCACGCTGAGCGAAAAGACCAAGCAGCAGCACCTGGCGACGATCCGGTCCGTCGTGCAGATCCATCAGGTCATCCGACGATTGACCAAGCCTACGATCCAACCATTAGTACCATAGACAACAGAGATACCTCATGTCTCGGTCTATTTTTCGTTGACTCGCCGACTAGATGATGGCTTGATATCGTGCTGCCGTTGCTGACGCACGCAGTCGCTGATTTTATCGTCCAGTAACCGTCCTAGAATACTCAGAAACAGTCGCTCGTCCTGGACGTTGGCGTCCAGCGCATCGTTCAGCACTTCAAACTCGTCCTTGTCGTTGCCCCCAAACGACGAGCTTGCGATTGACGCACAGTCGTCGTCGACATCCTTTTGCTTGTGCTTGCGACTGTCGCCATTCGACTGGAGCGCCTCGGCGGCACTGGAAAGCGCGGTCGCTGCGAGCGTGTCCCACTGGACAAAGCTCGACACGCTGTTAGATACTGGTGGGGTCGTGGCCTTATCATTACCTGCTTTGGGTTGGAACGGGAGGTACGTATAGTCCTCTTCGTCGTCACTGTCGTCGGCCCACGACCACTTCTTGGGCTCGCTCCCGTCGCGCGTACTGAACGGCGTGTAGCTCGCCCAAAAGCCGGGTGGGGAACGTGCGCCACTGTGGCTCTCGTCGTGGGGCGCGTCCGTCCCAAGGTCAGTCGTCGAAATCCGGAGGTCTGCAAACTTGTGTGGAGTCAGAGAAAGACCGTTCTGACGCGGAGACGATAGCGGGACGGGTAGTCCCACCGAAGGACCGTTGGTGGCGTCGCTTGGGTGAAAATTGGGCCCACTAGAAGAGGAAGAAGACGACGACGACGACCCGTTCTCGGTAGTTGTATGACTACTACTTCCGGACCCTTTGCGGTGCTTTTGCACTAGCTGAAAGGCCTCGAGACACAAAAGCTCTAGCGTCGACGGCGCATCCAAGTCGTCTCGACACATAATCTTGGCAATCTCGTACAAAACCAAGTCGGCCTTGACACCTTTCTGAACAAGCGTACCGGCAATGATCATATTACGACGGCACGCTTTGCGCAACGGAATTTTCCGCGCTAGGCGATCGGCGTCGTCGATGGGATGGAGCGCCATTACATAGGCGCGGTCGTCGGCGCTGAGAGGCTGCAACAGTTGGGGCCAATTGAACCAGCACCAATCGCACCATGCAATCTCTAAAAAATGCGGGAGGCAGTACCCATGATCAATCGGAATCAGCTCGTACTCGATGGTAGGTGTCCGCTCGCCACTGCCCACAGTGCGTCGCTTGCGCACGAGGATATTGGCGTCGTTTCGGTCGGTATTCAGCAGTCTCATGTCCAGCAACACGATTTTGTGAACTTGGTGGGCACTAAACTGCGACGACGCAATGTCACTCGCGACATCGTCGTGCCGCACGAATTCTTGGAGCGAGCCCATTTTGTAGTCACAGTTTGTCAATTCTGCGTACTTGAACACCGGGTGCCGCGCTTCGACCAACGACGTCGCCGGCACGCCGGCAAAATGGTCGCGGTCCAAGAGGTAGGCCGCGAGCTCGCGCTCACAGGCTTCGCCCGAGAGGATCCCGCGGCGTAACCCACTCTGCCCGAGGACCCCAATAAGCCCGCGAGGGTTGTTCGGGGCCAACGGTTCTTCGTCTTGAGGTTTGAAACACCCCACGTTGCGGTGGCTGGGGTCCTTGAGAAAGTAGGTGCCGCCGGTGCCGTCCATGGCCAAGACCGGCGCGAGGCCAAGTGCCAGCCCTTGGAGCGATTGGTGGAGCACTTTCATGAGGGAGACAGGTAACAAATGCGCGCCGTACGGATGGATATTCACGACCGGCTTTTGCTTCTCCTTGAGAGAGGACGAGGAGGACGTGACCAAAGAGGAGGAGGAGGAGGACGGATCGAGAAGCGCGAGGCCGTGGGCACGGCGGGCGACGAAATCGAGCACAACGTGGTCTTGGTAGATCCCGCACTGCTGAAGCGTGTGGTGGTTGCGCAATTCGCGGCCGTGGAAATAGAGTTTCTGGACGTTGGACGGCACGTTAAAAACCACTTGGAGCTGATCTTTGACGTCTTTGATCGCGGCCCACGGCTTGAGAATGAGCTTTTTCTTGCGCGCAAGCGGGTCGCGAAAATCTTTCACGAAGATCGCGATCGAGCCATGGCCGGATTCGAGCCATCCGCCTGGAAGCGAGTTGGCGTTGAGCATAGTGTTGGAATACACTGGGAAGAAGAAACAGATGCGAGCGAGAACGGTTCTGTGGCCGATGGAGAAGTGATCTGGGACACGTTGGGATCGGAATTGGCGAGCGGATGATGACGAGGTCGTGCGGGGGAGAACAGCAGACGGAAAGAGAAGACTGCACTGCGCTCGCTCGTCGTGGAACGAACACGACGCGCGGCCGTCGGACGATTGGAACAAAAAATAATCGCGTCCGCAGATGACACGTTGGTTTTTGCCGCCACACTTCTGTCACACCATGCGAACAAAACAAAAAAAACAAAAAACAAAAACCACATGCGCGTTCTCATGGCGAGAAGTGGCGAGAAGGGATAAAATCGGACTCATCGATTTAGTGCATGGATTTAATCCAGGTTACACCGTAACCACATCAAAAATGCGCTTTTTAGCGCGTAGAGATCCCGAAAGGACGTCGGGTTGGACTAGAGATCGCGACGGAACGCACAGGCGTTTGAAAGTGAAAGTGTCGCTTGGAAGATCGTGGCGTTCTCGCCGTCGAGTCGACCATACACACAAGAGTATCCAGTTGATCTCGCCAGTGCTGCCGGTCTGGAGGTCCCGTCAATTCTGCCATGTCGCTGTTCCAGGTGCGCGAGTGGTGGGCCACCAAGAGCGAGCGCGACGAAGAGTACGCGTACGGCGCGCTGGTCGTCGGCAACGTCGACAACGACGCGGCAGGACAAGGTAGAACTCACTACCTTCTCTTAAAACCGTATTGTCTATCCCACGACGCTGACACCTACGCTTCTAATAGCCAAGATCGTGACTGGCTCGCTCCACGGCACCTTGCGGATGTACTTTCCGACCCAAAACGAATTCAAGATTGAGCATTTGCTGCTGGAAGAGAGCCTTGGCGAGCCGATCTTGCAGATTGAACTCGGCTACTTTCTCCCGTGCGGTCATGCTATTCCATCGTCTCGTTTTGGTGGTAGTAGTGGTCTCACGCGGTTCTGTTGGTGGTCTGCTCTAGGAACCAGCGCCAACTCGCACTGGCCGTTCTTCACCCGCGTCGTGTTGGCGTTTATACGATTGAAGGCGTTGGTGGCAACGGCATGAATGCTAGCTATTTCAAAGTCTCACTCCAGTACGAGCACCGCCTCGGCATTGACGGCCAGCATTTCACGGCCTATAATATGGTCGTGGGGGCGTTTGGCAGCGGCGCGTCTGCTGTGGCGACCAATACACAACGCGATCACCTCTGTGTGCAGTCACTCGACGGTCGCCTCCAGTTTTTTGAACAGGACCGCTTTGCGTTCCTAGTACCGTTAAACCATAGCTTTATCTCCGGCGCTTTGTGCTACGCCGCTGGCTTGGACGCGCTCGTCGCGGCGACCTCGGACCTTCAGCTCGAGTGCTATCGGTACCAAGTGCTTGCGTCGGCGTCGATGAAAAAGAAGAAGAACAGTGCGCTCGACGAAGATGAAAAAAACTCCCATAGCAGTACACCCAAGCAGATTCACTCGGACTGGAAGCTGAACCTTGGCGAGACGATCGTCGAGATCCGCGTTGGCCGGTGCTTTCACCAAGAGAGTGCCGCGTCGTTTGACATTATCGTACTGTGCGAGGCGACGCTGTTTTGTGTGAAACCCCACGGTGAGATTGTCATGCAGAAGCGCTTGGGGTACCACCCATCCACCATGTGTCTCTTCTCAAGAGATCCATCTAGCAGTGGTGCCACGGGGCGGATGGACAACCTCCTCATTGCAAGCCACACGAAACTCTGGGCCGTCTACAAGGAGAAGACACTGGTGTGGTCGGCGTGGGCGTCTAACGTGCCGGTCGCCATGCACGTGGGCGAGTACGGTCACACAAACGGCATGATCGTGAGTCTCGATTCGGACGGCGCCGTGAGCGTCAATTATTTGGGGACAGATCCGCCGTCGACGTCGGTTGTCACCGCCGACACGAAAGAAGTCAATTACGAAGAGATGGACGAAGAACATCGCCAGCTCCTCAACGTTATCCGACGGGCTCAAGGCGAGCGCCGCACAGAACCAAAAGAACGGGTTCTTGTCCGCGTCCAGGTGCCAGCGATTCTGGATATTGTCCAAGACCGAAGCGGCGATGGCGACGAGTTTACGCGGCGAGCAGGCAGCGGTGCGTCATCTTCTATCGCTACCCAACAGCTGACGCTACGTGTCTACTTGACGTATACCGGCGCGACAAGTGTCAAGAACGTCACGCTGTCGATCCTCGCACCTGAGAATATTACAGTGACCGACTCATCCATGGTGATTGACTCGATCGACGGGCGGTCGTCGACGCCATTGATCATTCCGATCATCGTGCGACCCAACCCCATAGCCATGCCGTCCTCGCTCGAGATCGTCGTCGCCGCGGCGTACACACTGGAGACGGGCCAGCCGCGGGTCTCACAGAGTTGCGTCCGACTGCCCATGTGCATGGCGTGCCGCCTCGTGCCGCCGGTCAAGT
Source organism: Pythium vanterpoolii (assembly GCA_023334535.1). NCBI lineage: Eukaryota > Oomycota > Peronosporomycetes > Pythiales > Pythiaceae > Pythium > Pythium vanterpoolii. Next base: position 132,675 of record JAADVD010000025.1, read on the forward strand.
CGAGCACGTTCAAGTTTACGCTCGAGACAAACCAAGGCCCGGTCGAGCTTACGCAGTTGTTTGACGACATGTTCCACCAGCCGTTCTGTACGCCCGAGTGGGCTAAGCAAGTCGTGGGCGGCGGCGCCGGCACCAACGTCATGAGTTTCCAGTACTACAACGGTGTCGAAGCCACGATCCTCGTCTCCAAGAATGCTGGGCGGTACCGCATCCAGTCGAACGAATTGGAGGCGCTCTGGATGATCTCAAACGAACTGGTGGCGCGATTGAAGCGGTACTTCTCACAAGGCCAGGGTCACGGTGCAGCTGAAACCAAAGACGCCAGCGAGAATGGTGTGGAGCCAGAAGGTGTTGCGATCTTTTACCAAGAACCGCTGCCGCTGGCTGACTTTTTCAGTACGATTGACCACCACTTTGCGTGTCGGAAAGAAAAATTGGAGCTCTCGGCCGAGCTGAATGACCGTGCGCACCAATTTCGCGTGATCCAGAAGCGACTGCTTGTACGCTATAAAGACCGGAATCCATCGGCGATCCAATGTCTCGATGTACTGCTTCACGGCACGTACGAGCAACTTCTTGCCCTATCTCATCGCATGGAAAACGTCGACGCCAAGCTGCAGCTCGCGGCCAATCGATTGGGCTGTTGCGTCCGCCTGATTCTGATGCTCATTCGATTTCGGTTCACTTTGGATGACGACAGCGCGCGGTTACTCGAAGCATACTTGTCTCCAAGCGTTGGCGATAATGATGTCGGTGCTGCCGATGGTCAGGGATGGGAAGAGCGTACAGACGCTGCGATGACCGAGCTGCTGCGCACACTGCTGGCCAAGCAGCCAGCCCCACAGAGCAAAGATCCATCGCAAACTATGTTGCCCACGTACGATCTGACCATGGGTGACGACACCAAGAAGCTAAAAAAACACATAACGATCGTGTGCGACCGACTGGGCAAGGGCGCGACACTCACGGGGTCTAACGGAGGTGCCGTCGCCAGCGGCACCGACGCAAAGTGAAATCTTGTGGGGATGAGATAGCGTAGCCATCGTACTTAACGACTATCATTAGATTCGGTTATAGTGGGTTATGTCTTCATCGGTCGTACTTATGTGTTTTTGTTCCCGCGCGTTTTTTGAATTTTTGGAAATTTCAGCTTTTTGATCTTTCCAACCCGCGCTTCTGTTTGGGTCATTTCGGCTTTCTTCACCAGTCAGTCATTCAAGAGAGGGGAGAAAAAACCAATAACACCTTTTCAAATGGCGGTCGCGACCATGAGTACTTTTGCGCCGGCGCCAACTGCGGCGCGCTCGCTCGCGCCAATGGGCGTCTTTGTACCCACGACGCCTATGGTCGTGAAGCGCGACAAGCGTCGTCGGCGGCGGAACGCGCACGGCGAAGCTGCCGCTGAAAAAGCTTCTAGTAAACGGTGCGTTTCTGTTCTTCTCCCAGTTCCCCACACAAACATTGACAGTCTCTCTGTTACTCGATAGCCGCGCAGTCCGCCAAGGTTTTGTGTTTGATTCGACGATACAGGAAGACGATACCGACCGCTCGCATCTCGCGTCAGCAGCGTCCACGACGACGTCTGCAACGGCCCCAACCACGAGCGCGTTCGTGTTTCGGAAACGCAAGTCTATCAAGCCGTCGGAGTTTGAGACGCATGACGTCAATGACGTCGACGCCGCCCATGCGTCCGACGCGTTGGCCAAGAAACAAGCGCGTGCACGCGAGCGCGAACAAAAACGCCAGCGGCTCGCCAAGCGGAAGGCGCAAATGGAGAAAGACGAGCAAGTGGAAGCTGCGTTGGTGGACATGTCGCGTGACCAGATGTCGCTTTATTATGCGGTGCGTGACCACGTCAAGCGCGAGATGCGCAAGACTATGCGTGACTTTGCTCGGTCGGCGGCACGGTTCGATGTTCTCCAGCTCAGTACGTGACCCATGTTATTGAAGGCACCTTTGATGGCACCATTCTAATGTCACTCTTGACTACCTAGCTGAGAAGAGTCTAGACGCGATCAAAGCTGGAGTGGCTGAGTTCTTGATTGAGACGCCACCGTCGCAGACCATGGAGACGCTTCCGAATCCAGAGAATGCCCGGCTTCAGGCGCTGATTGAATCGTACGAGGCGCGGATTAAAGAGCTCGAGAGCGAAGAGACGCAATGGACGACCATGCGAACGACGCTGGACGCAATGACGCCCAGCACAGAGACGGAAGGCGTAGCATCAGAGCAAAAGCCAGTCGAGCTGAGTGTCACGACTGAGATTGGGAATCTCCAGCGTGCGGCGATCTCCGAGGTCGAATCGTCGGCACAACGGGTATGTCTGTTGATTGCTTTTGCCTCTTTATATAGGACGACGCTAATGTTTTGGTTCTCTCTGTAGTTACTTGTGATTCAGGATTCGATGAGAAGCATTGACCGGTTGGCACTCCAGGCCGAAATTCAGAAAGCGAAATTGTTTGATGCATACCACGGCAGTGTGTTCAAGGGCTACGCACAAGATCCAAAGGAAACGCTGCGGGCACTGCTCAAGCTCGCACCGCCGTCGACCTCTCAATGAACACCACACACCGTGTCTTCCGAGTCCGGTACGAATATGAGTCGCTAATATAAATGCATGTTGTGGTTTACTCCAGTTCCCTGTGGCTATCATTCGACTTGCCACAGTCACCACGCCCCACAAGACTTCGTGATGGATTCTCTCTCGGTTGGGAGTCTTCTAGTGCCAGGCTGTTTGACCTCGAGCGGAAGTGCACGTTGACAACATCGTTCGCCAGTGACGATGTGACGGTTCCAAGGTCTCAATTGGGGGAACGCGAGAGACACGACGTCCGTGACGGGGCGGTTGAGTACCGCACGCACACGGAATAGTCCAGCTCCTTTCGACAAATGGTTCGATTGGGAGTCTTCCTCGCGTTTCGGAAGCGAAAGGTGTCGGCATACGCCACGTGCGACAGGCAAGAATCCTTCCTAGAAAAGCTCTCCTCTGATCCCGACTACCAGTTCTACTCGATGTTCATTGTGCGATTCGCCATCTCCAAGACAAGCCTTCTTCTCTACTTCCAAGCAGGACACCACCGTCACTCTCAATCTCCATTATGAAGGTCGCCATTCTCACTGCGTTCGCTGCTGTTGCTGCCTCCACTACGTTCGCAGCCAATGTCAACGTCATTGGGACACGCACAACTGCTGATATGGCTGCCCCGATGGCCATGACCAGCGATGCTGCGGTCAACGTCGTGG